>CAJQZJ010034182.1:144998-166411 GCA_907164525.1 Lophiomys imhausi
AAAAAAAAAAAAAAAAAAAAAAAAGAAGGGAAGAGGATGGTGGGGCTGAGGGGGAGGAGGGTGGAAGGGTGGGACTGGAGGGGGGAGTAGGGAGGGGATTGTGATTGAGATGTAACTTGAAGAAATAAAAAATAAATTATTAAAAAAAAAAAAGCACAGACTACCCTTCAAGCTGACATTTCTATTACCCTCTATAGGGCTTCTCTGATTATCAAAGGGAAGGTAGGGTAAGCCTAGGCTTCTATTACTGCTAAATAAGCATGGAAACACAGTTGCATCATGTCTGACTGGCGTCGGCTTTGGGAATATCGACAGGATCCCCCATCTCGGCTCGGTCATTCCTGACATACTCACTGCTACTAACACCAGGATCCTTAGGAAGGTCTTCATGACGAATCTTCCTCACAAGGCGTTCAGGCACCCACACTGGATCTTGTTGATCCTGAGGAAAAACACAAACAGATCCTCTCGCCCATGTTAGCACGGGGTCAGGCCCCCGCCAAGAGCCTGTCAAAATATCCTTCCACTTCATCATGCTTTTAGGTGAACCATGGGAATCCTGATGTCTGTCTGCTGCTGAGCGGCCTTGAGCATCCAAATTGAAAAAATTTAAAGTAAATAAGGCTAAAGACATTCTCTCCTTGGGGGTACGGCCTTGGCCTATTCCCCCTTTTTGTTTTTGCAAGCATTCTTTCAAGGTGCGATGAGCACGCTCCACAATTCCTTGTCCTTGAGGATTGTATGGTAATCCGTGATTAAGCTGCACCTCCATCTGATTACAGAAGGAGACAAAGGACTGTGCCGTATAGGCTGGTCCATTGTCCGTTTTCAGCTGCTGTGGTTTTCCCCATGCAGCCCAGGCTTCTAAGCAATGTCCTATGACATTGCGAGCCTTTTCTCCACTCATAGGCGTAGCATGTATGATACCTGAGCAGGTATCCACAGATACATGAATATATTTTAAGGTTCCAAATTCTGAAATGAGGGTAACGTCCATTTGCCAGATTTTGAGTGGCATCAACCTTCACTCCCACACTGGGAGGATGATGATGAATCACACACTGAGGACAGTCCAAAACTACTTGTCTAGCATCTGCTCTAGACAAATGGAATTTCTGCTGTAGAGTTTTTGCATTTACATGAAATAATTGGTGAAACTGTCTGGCTTAATCCAGGAATGAGCTCCAAAAAATGCATTCCATCCTGGTCCATTGATCAACTTTATCATTACCCTCACTTAATGGCCCAGGTAATCCTGTATGTGCTCTGATATGTTGAATATAAAAACACCTTTTCTCTGCCAGATTAAAACTTGTAACTCTTGTAATAAGGCACATACAGTACTACTATTCTTAATAGGACCTGCTAATTCTAATACTTTCACTGCGTTGACCACATAAACTGAATCTGAAATCAAATTGAATGCAAATTGACATCTTTTAAACACCTCAATTACTATTTTCAACTCTACTATTTGGGGGGGAGCCCGGTTGAAATTGACATAATACGGGCTCTTGTCTTTCTATCAAATAGGCTCCACAGCCTGTCTTTGAGCCATCAGTAAACACATTTGGTGATCCTTGAAGTGGTACTGCTGAAGTAACCTTAGGGAATATCACTGGGTGCTCCTTAAAAAATGATAGCAATGGATGTTTAGGATAATGGTTATCAATTACTCCTTCAAAGCTACATTGCAATATTGCCCAGTCATCTACAGTGCCACACAAAATCTTAATTTGATAACTGGAATAGGGCACTATTACACTGGCAGGAGCAACTCCAAAAGACTGCAAGCATTGTTGGATACCATTCAAGGCTAAAGCAGCAAGTGCAGTGCGATAATGTTCTATGGATTTTTTTGGAGAAATCTTTGAATAGGTCCATAATAATGGTCCGTCCTGCCATAACAATCCTGTAGGTTGACCATAGGTGGCAAATATGCACAATGCAATGGGCTGTCCTTCCTGCCATCTCTTTAGGAAGGCACTCTGTAACCTAACCTTTCTTCCACTTTACATAAAGCTTTTCTTGCTTCTTCTGTTAATTGCCTAGGAGAATTAAGTGCTGAATCACCTTTCAAAATATCATATAGGGGTCTTATTTCATAATTTGGTAGCTTCAAATAGCCTCTTACCCAATTGATATCTCCTAACAACCTTTGAAAATCATTTAAAGTCTTTAAATTATCTTTTCTTATCTCAATCTTTTGAGGTATTATCTTTTCAGGTCCAACCTTCGCTCCTAAATAATCAACCACATTTTCCTTTTGAACCTTATCAGGAGCAATAAACAACCTTTTCTTTTTTAATAATTGAACTAATTCTTCATAGGCCCGATCTAACATTTGTTCACTCTTAGCTGCCAGTAAGATATCATCCATAGAATGAACACATCTCAAATCTGGAAAATTCTTTCTCAAGGGAGCAATGGCTTCCCCCACATACAGTTGGCACATAGTGGGGCTGTTTGCCATGCCCTGGGGTAATACTACCCATTCAAACCGCTGATCAGGTTCCTCATGGTTACAGGATGGAACAGTAAATGCAAATCTCTCACTATCTTTGGCACACAAAGGGATGGAGAAAAAACAATCTCTTATATCTATAACTATAATGGGCCATGAGGCTGGCAAAGATGATAAAAGCGGCAAGCCGCGTTGCACTGGGCCCATGATCTGCATTTGTTGATTTATGGCACGCAGGTCATGCAATAATCTCCATTTCCCAGATTTCTTTTTAATGACAAAGATACGTGTATTCCAGGGAGATACAGATGGTTTTATATGCTTTAAAGACATCTGTTCATCCACCAAATCTTTGGCTGCACTCAATTTTACAGAGGAAAGTGGCCACTGAGGAACCCATACTGGATCCTCCGTCTTCCAAGTTATGGGAATGCCCTCCTCAGTGGCCCCTAGGAAAAACTCAGGCCCTGTCTCTTTTGTCTTTGCTGCATAGATATGGGACTCTTTCGTCCCTGCAAATATTTTCCTATTCCAAAGCCTGGAGCATATCCCATATCTTGCATCATACGTTGGGCTGAATCAGAAAAGTCATTACTCAGTTTAAATCCCATATCCTTTAAAAGGTCTCTTCCCCAAAGGGAGATAGGGAGCTCAAGTACATATGGCTGCATTTCTCCTGAGTGGTTTTCTTGGTCCTGCCACTTTAAGAACCTTGCACTCATATCTGGAGTCTTAGCATAACCCAGGCCTTGAAGTGTTTGAGAAGAGGCTTGTATGGGCCAACCTGAAGGCCAGTCTTTCTTTGCTATGATACTCCTATCAGCCCCAGTATCCAAAAGGCCCAGGATCTTTTTACCATCAACTTTTAACCCCAAGACGGGGCGTTGGTCCAAATCCAGGGAGAGAAAAGTCAAATCCGTGCCCATGGACCCAAAACCATCTTTTCCTCTCTCTCTATCCTTTGCTGCATAGCGGTCATGTAAGCTCGGCAACATGATCAACTGAGCAATTCTATCTCCAGGAGAGATAGCCGTTATACCACGGGGGGAGGCTACCATGATCTTAACCACTCCTGTATAATCTGGATCTATAACTCCAGGATGGACAATAAGTCCTCTCAAGGCTGACGATGACCTCCCTAACAACAAACCAACTGTACCAGGTTCAAGGGGTCCTTTAAAATCTGTTTCAATTAACTGAACCCCCATTTGGGGCGTTAATATGAGTCTGGTGGTGGAGCAGAGGTCCAATCCTGCTGAGCCTGCAGTGGCTCTCCACGGTCTCTCGGATGGCGGAGGGTTGGCCATCTCTCTTGATTCTGTTCTTTGTCCTGATTCTCTACTGCCCCATATATTTGTGGGCCCTGAGGTCGTGGGCCCCGCTGTCCGTTTTTTGGATGAGCGCCACCATAACCTTGAGTTAAAGGCTGGCCATGGATGTCTATCACTGAACGGCATTCATTAGCCCAATGGTTCCCTTTCTTACATTTTGGGCATAACCCCGGCCGCCTGGGGCGTTGTACACTTCCTGTACTTTCTGTACTCCTTCCCCTGGGGCACTGTCTTTTAAAGTGTCCCATCTTGCCACACTTAAAACAAACTCCTGAACTTCCTCCACCTTTTCTGGCCAACTGTATTACTGCGGCAGCAAGACCAGCATTAGTTAACGGCCCTCCAAGCTCTCTACACACTTTCATCCAGGCTTCTAGGCCTTTGTTCTTATAAGGGGTGATAGCGGCTCTACATTCTTTGGTACATTGCTCATAGACCAACTGTTTTATTAGTGGCAAAGCAGCATCCGGGTCACCAAAAATCTTCCCTGCTGCTTCCACCATTCGTGCTACAAAATCTGAAAAGGGCTCCATGGGGCCCTGTAGAATCTTAGTTAAGTTCCCACTCACCTCCCCTTTATTAGGAAGAGATCTCCAAGCCTTGATAGCTATCTTGTTTATTTGCTCATAAATCTGAATAGGATATCCTATCTGCTGATTGGCAAATCTCCCCTGCCCAAGCAGCATATCTCTATCCCAGGCTGGATTTCCATCTCTCTGATTATTGGCTGCTTGCTCAGTGGCATACTCAATCAAGAAAGCTTTCCAGTCTAAGTATTGCCCTGGACTTAAGCAGGCGCGGATCAGGCCACTCCAGTCACTCGGAGTCATACAATGTCTGCTTAATGCTTCCACTTGAGCCATTGTAAAAGAAGCAGTAGTACCATAGGTACGAACCGACTCTGCAAGAGATTTAACCACCTTAAAATCAAGCGGTTCCTTGTACCTGTTCCCTTGTGGGTCTTGATATACCGGATAGGCAAACTGTAATTCTGTTCTTACTTGTGTCCACATCCCCGGGCAGAAAGATCTCCCTACTTTCAGGGACTGAACAGGCTGATCTATCTGAGTGGCTTCTGGATATGGAGGAGGAGTTGAAGGCGCCGCGGCAACGGCTTTACTTACACCAGCCACCGCCAGCGTGGCTGAAGGCGCTGTAGCAACTGCCTCCCCCACACCGACTGCTGCCGACGTGTCCTTCTCTTTTACCCTTTTCTTTTCCTTTTTTCTAATAACAGTCCTCTCCAACTGTTCTATTAGAGCATGTAGCTCTCCTTCAGAATCCGTGCTCTCTGAGTCCTCAAAATCTCTAAAATCTCTGAAATCTTTAAGATCGGGATAGAGAGGAACTTAATTTTTGCCTCCCTTTTCACTGTCTGCCTGCTCAAATCTTTCGCCTTTGTTACTTTCCTTTTCACTGTCTACCTGCTCAGATCTTTCCCCTTGCAGCAGTTCCAAGGCTGATTCTCCCTCTTTGATTGCATTACAACATCTCTGATTTTCTAAACAACTCCTCACCATTTTCCAAATCGGTCTTACTCCATGCTTCAGAGTCCCTTGCTCCCAAGCAAAATCCAAGTCCCTGCCTAATTTGTCCCAGCAGGATACCGTAAGATTCCCGGACACCGCAAACCACGGAGCCACGGAATCGCATTCATTCAAAAATCTTTCTAGGGTAGACTTGTTAATCTTCAAATTCCTAGCTAAAAGTAGCTCCTGAAGAGCCAGAAAAATTGGGTGTGACTCAGACAATCCCATGTTTAAAAATTTACTTTCGGTTCGCTGTCTCCACGGAACTTTACCGTTTGTTCGCTGTCTCCACGAAACTTTACCATATGTTCACTATCATCCGCGAATCTTTACCGTATGTTCGCTATTATCCGCGAATCTTTACTTTGTGTTCGCTATCTCCGTGAAATTTTATTGTCCTGATTTATCCCAGGAACTTACCAGCACGCTGCCCCTGACTGCAGGAGTTCTGAGTCTTTTCTGGATTCCTCGTATGGGCCACCACCTGTCGCGTCCCTCTTGACCAGCAAGGATGACGCAACTCACAAAAACTCTTCTCCAGCAGTTTATTCAGGTCCCTTGATAACAGTCTTCCAAATTCCGAATGCCCGGGCAGACCCAACCCACAGGCTAAATACTAAATGAACAGTCAATCAAGTAAAGCCACGTAGTGCTATCCTAGAGGCCCACGTATGCAGAAGCAAGCCAGATCAGCGGTCTTTGCCAAATATGAACTTGTTTATCATCAAGAGTGCTCACCGTCGGGCTGGTGGAAGGCGGAGACCGGCGCCATCTTTAGGGCGTGGCACATCGCAGCTCTCTACAATATTCTGCAGATCTCTTGAGGTTTTTGAAGAGGCCCTATCTATCTCTTATATTAGGGTAAGCAGATGTTGCTTGTCTCATAGCAGGTTTATTTCTGATTAGCTTAGAAAGTAACTATAATAGGCTGTCATAGTACCTAACAGAATGACTGGTTTGCATAACCATTAGTTTTCATTTCTTAATTATCCTAAACAGTTCATGACAGTTAGTAGTAAAAGGCTGAAACATCACATTTCATTTTTTTTCTTTACCTCCTAACCCTTCCATCCCATTTCTCTGGGGTGGGGTGTCCTTATATAACAGTCCCTCATCTCAGTTGAGAGATCGTATGAGGGCCAAGAGCCTCTTCATTCATTGGGGATCTACGAAGCAGTACCATCAGTGAAAAGTGTCTCGTTGCCTGGGAGAGAGAACTACTAAACAAACAAATCAATAAGCATACAATAGATAAAAAAGACTAAAAAATAGAAAAAATATAACTAATATATAAAAAATAAAAATTAAAAATAAGAAGTCTATGTCCAAGTTCCCTTTGGTGTGTTAGTTGTAGTACTGATACCTTCTACTATATAGCTAAAATCCTACTTTAAGTGACTAGATGCCATATGTGTCCTTCTGAGTCTGGGTTAGTCCACTCAGGATGAGCTTTTCTAGTTCCATCCATTTGGCTGCAAATTGCATAATTTCATTATTCCTGATAGCTGAATAATATTCCATTGTATAGATGTACCACAGTTTTTTAACCCATTCTTCGGTTGAGGGACATCTGGGTTGTTTCCAGTTTCTAGCTATTACAAATAAGGCTGCTATAAACATAGATGAGGAAACTTCCTTATGATTCCATGAAGAGGCATTTGGGTGTATACCCAGAAGTGGTATGGCTGGGTCCTGAGACAGAGCTATTCCAAGTTTTCTAAGATATCGCCAGACTGACCTCCATAGTGGTTGCACAAGCCTGCATTCCCACCAGCAATGGAGTAGGGTACCCCTTTCTCCACACCCTCGCCAGCATGTGCTGTCATTTGAGTTTTTGATCCTAGCCATTCTGACAGGTGTGAGATGGAATCTCAGAGTTGTCTTGAGTTGCATTTCTCTGATGATTAAGGATGTTGAGCATTTCTTTAAGTGTCTCTCAGCCATTAGGGATTCCTCCTTTGTGAATTCTCTATTTAGCTCCGTCCCCCATTTTTTGATTGGATTATTTGGTTTCTTGGCATTTAATTTCTTGAGTTCTTTGTAGATTTTGGATATTAGCCCTCTGTCAGATGTGGGGTTGGTGAAGATTTTCTCCCAGTCTGTAGGCTGCCGTTTTGTTCAAATGACAGTGTCCTTTGCCTTACAGAAGCTTTTCAGTTTCATGAGGTCCCATTTATTGATTGTTGATCTCAAGTCTTGAGCTGTTGGTGTTCTGTTCAGGAAGTTGTTGCCTGTGCCAATTATTTCGAGGGTTCCTCCCACTTTTTCTTCTAGTAGATTTAGTGTGACCGGCCTTATGTTAAGGTCTTTGATCCACTTAGACTTAAGTTTTGTACAAGGTGATAAGTATGGGTCTAAGTTCATTCTTTTACAAATGGACATCCAGTTGGACCAGCACCATTTGTTGAAGATGCTGTCCTTCTTCCATTGTGCCGTTTTGGGGTCTTTGTCAAAAATTAGGTGGCCATAAGTGTGTGGGTCTATTTCTGGATCTTCAATTCGATTCCATTGATCTTCTGGTCTGTTTCTATACCAATTGTTTTTTACAACTATTGCTCTGTAGTTAAATACAATAACTGTATCCTGAGTTGACATGCTTCAGTTAACGTTAACAGTTAGTGAGAAGCAGAACTACAGAAGTGAAAAATCAAGGTTAGAACATTTAGAGACACTTGCATAACTATGGACATTGATAGATTGGGCATTTGCTTTAGTTTTGGCAGATGGTGCTATCTGCATGTTGAGTTTACAGTCCATATAGCACTTCCATCATGGAGTCAGATATGCTAAGGCCTGGGGACTTACTAAGGTCTGGGACCCTGTTACATCCATCCATTACTTTTTTACGTGAAACAAAAAAAACTCATGCCAATATTTGTCTTCGTCTCTTTTTGTTAATATTAAGAATTTGGCAACCAAGAATCTCTTCACGCACAGGCAGTGTTGATTAATGATTGACATTAGTCAGAATAGTGAGATAAGTGATTTCCTGTAAGAATTGCTAGAAGTCTGCATGTGGTTACAATCATGCCTCATTTAACTCTTTGCCAATCCCCAACATCTCTATTATCTCTCTCTCCCTCCTTCTCTCTCTCTCTCTCTCTCTCTCTTCCCCTCTGTCTCTCTTTCTGTCATCCTCTCCCCTTTCTGTGTGTGTGTGTTTGAGTGTGTGTGCATGTATGTGAATGTAAGTATCTGTGGGAAGAGTGTACCAAGAACCCTTGTGAGTATCAGAGGACAACTTGTAGGTGTTGGTTCTTTTTGCATGCAGGCCCTGGAACTAGAACTCTGGTCATCAGGTGTGACTGCAGGCTTGACTCTTATGCACTGAGCCATCTTGCCCAATCATGGTTTGTTAACATAGTAATATTACAAAATAAAATGAGTGGAAATGTTCCTGAATGAAGTGTGGGAGTAGTGTGGTACAGGTGTCTATGAGAATTCTTCTAAGGAGTTTTTTTTATGAGAATTTTTCCAAGGACGACACAGAACTTTCATTCCACCAGCCTGGGAATATAGCAACACATGAGAAATGTGTCTACAAGAAGATGGCTTAAATCACATCCTAAACTTTCTCCAAGCACTGATTACCTTTACCCCTACACTAGAACACAAAATATTCTGCTTGCCCAAAGGAAATCAGAAACATATTCACTGCTGGTAGAGTCAGTCAAGACACAGTTAATAACAAAGCAAATTACAGGTGGGAAATTTTGAAATCTATAAATTTGCATTTAGAAATGTAAAATTACCCTCATTATGTAAGGGATTTTGCTGTATCTCTCATCACTTGAAACACGACTTCATTCCTTTCAGAGATCTGTCTAAGGTAGCGTTTTAAATTACTGTCTTTTCTTTACATTTGGGTAATGGCATGAAAGTTTATTGCTTAAGGGTAAAGCAAAAAATCAAACACATTTATGCTCATGATGTTTAATAATTTTAGAAACTTTTCTTAATAAAATTACAATTAAAGGGATAGTAAATTCCATGTCCCTCTCCCAACAACAGCCTGACTTTCTTAGCTGTGGGGGATACATCAAGGTAAAACTTCAGTAGGACACTTTGCTCTCTCTTTCCCTTAACACCACTTTGGTTACTGCAGAATAACTAAATTCTTCCCTCATCTTCACAAGTATGCAAGAGATATGAGTATGAATGCAAAATTCAGTTAGCTTGTCCAATTTCACATTGCTGAGTATTACAAGGAATATTTTAAACTATAGATTTGCTCCTGAGTTACTAAGTTCTCCACTTTGTATACTTTAAGCCATAGTATTGTCTTTATCATCACAAGCATTGATAAGTAATAGAAGCTTTCATAAGCTTAAAGCTTTCCCAGTTGTTATGTTTTACATTCAGGTAAATGTCATACAGTTGTCACTATTCTGTGGAAAATTCTACTTATTTCAGGTTCAACACTTACTGGAAGCTGGAGGTTTCCCTGAACAACAGGTGAACACAGAAGAACTCTGCTATCAATTACTCTGTGCTTCTAATTTCTAGCAACTTTTGACACAGTTATTTTCTAGTGTTTTTTCTTACTGCAAGGAAGGAAGATGTCCTGAATTGTCGAAATAAGCAGAGAAACAACTCCCGATTTTATTATTGCCAAGTCAAGGAGGATGTGAGGCAGTGGTGTGGAGTAATGACTTTTATCTTTAGAATGAAGGCGGGAAATGAACTAAAACAGGAAATCCACAGTACCCAGAGCAATCAATCACCAATAGCATAATCAGATCCGGTTAGGGTAAGTTCTAGCTATTTTTCTTTTTAGCATTTTATTCCTCAGCAGGCAGAAATTGAGAACCAGAGATGAAAAAGGAGAGTTCACCTCCCACATATCACATGTCAGTTTTCTTTTGAGACCCTCCACACTTGACCCTAAATTTTTGTTACCTCTGGATTTTGAGCAGTGCCATAGCCCAGTACAGGCATGGTGTGCCCATCATTGAGTCTCACACACTGCTGTTTGGAACTCATTGTTCTTCACTCTGCCGATTGTGCAAATACTGTACAAATTTTCTTTCAGTTTTACGGGGTTAAAAAGGAATGACAGAGCCTAATTCCTAGTACCTGTCTAATGTTTAACCAGGAGCATGGGGGAGGAGTGAGGCTGATACAAAGCAATTATGGTTAACAGTCAGAACCAGTCGTCTTGACTTGCATTTGTCTGATGATCAAGGATGATGAACATTTCTTCAAGTGTCTCTAGGCCGTTAGAGATTCCTCTTTTGTGATTCTTGGTTTAGCTCTGTATCCCATTTTTTGACTGGCTTATTTGGTTTCTTGATGTTTAACATCTGGGATTCTTTATAAATTTTGGGTATTAGCCCTCTATCAGATGTGGGGTTGGTAAAGATCTTTTCCCAATCTGTAGGTTGCTGTTTTGAGATTCCATCTCACACCTGTCAGAATGGCTAAGATCAAAAACTCAAATGACAGCACATGTTGGTGAGGTTTGGGAGAAAAGGGAACACTCTTACACTGTTGGTCAGACTGCAAACTTGTACAACCTCTGTGGAAATCAGTCTGGAGATATCTTAGAAAACTTTGAATAGCTCAACCTCAAGATCCAGCAATATCACTCCTGGGTATACATCCAAATGTTTCCTCACCAAACCACAAGGACATCTCCTCAACTGTGTTCATAGCAGCCTTATTTGTAATAGCTAGAAACTGGAAACAGCCCAGATGTTCCTCAACCGAAGAATGGATTAAAAAACTGTAGTACATCTACACAATGGAATACTACTCAGCTATCAGAAACAAGGGAATCATGCAGTTTGCTGACAAGTGGATGGAACTAGAAAAGCTCATCCTGAGTGAGCTAACCTAGACCCAGAAAGATGCACATGACATCTATTCACTTATAGTCGGATTTTAGCCGTATAGTACAGGATAACTATCCTACAACCAACAGACTGAAAGGAACAGGAACATAGATTTTGTTACCTGTTAGTGGGACACTTTGCCCTAGTGGAGCTGCTGTGTAGGCCCCCAGTGCAAGAGGGCTAAGAGCCCTCATATGGCTGCTAAAGTGAAGGCAGCTGATGTGGAGCTCCCCACACTGGAGGAGCAGGATAGGTGGGAGAAGGAGGAGGGGATGGGAGGGTGAGAGGGTGGGCCTGGGATGGGTGCAGTGAGGGGGCCTGTGAAGGAGATGTGAATTGAAGTAATGAATAAACATAAAAAACAGTCAGAATCAGTCTATTTGATTTATATGACTGTGTATTCTTCCATAAGTTAGAGTCACTGCACTGAAAGTATTCATTTTATATAACTTTTTTTTTCATGGTGTCCATAGTACTGTAGTAATTATAATATTGAATAATTACCAACAGTTAGAAATCATAAGAATTGTGTTTAACATTTATTTTATTTCTCTCCCCTCTCCTTCTTTCTCTGTGGATGCAAATGCACATGGCAGAGGGAAAGAGATATCATATCCTTGAAGCTGTAATTACAGGTGTTTGTGAGCTACCTGATGAAGATGTCTGATCTGAACTCTGGTCTTCTGATAGAATGTATGCTCTCTTAACCTTATGCCATATTACCTGCACCAGAATGTTTTGTTCTTGGTATAAAGTTGTTCGCATTTATAATTAATCTGGTTATTTATTGTATATTCCATGAGAAAATATTTTTATAACATACATAGAAGGTAATAAAGAAAATCTGCTAAGAATTTCATACATTATGACTCTCTAGGGTCCAAAATAAAATAAAAAACAAAAAACAACTAAATTTTTAAACTTTGCCCTAGGCAAATACTTTCAGTATATTCTTTTTCTTTTTAATTACTAAAAAGAAATCAAATACATAGAAGAAAATCAAACATTACAGCAGGTGTTCAGTGAATGCTAAATTATTAACAGCAATTGGAAATCATTATCAATGCAAACAGATTCCTAGAACTGAGTGTTCTTTTCAAGTATTCAAGACTACTTGAAAATACCAGAAATAATGGTGTAAAACTACAGATGTGTTTGATCTTGTTCAAAATTATTCATAGAAATAAAAATGAAAGTGTCATACAAATTTTGGAATAACTGAAATTTGATGCATTGAGATACTGTAAAATGATTAAAAATTTAACTCATGGCCTTCATATCAGTGAAGAAATTTTAATACAACTGGTGACTTCTTTACTTTTATGTTGAAATTATAATGCAATTACATTTTTCCCTTTCCTTTTCTCCCTCCAACACTTACCATAATGCCCTCTTTGCTCTTTTTTCAAATTCATTACCTCTTTTTCTTGTTCATTGTTATTATGTGCATGTATACATACTTCTAAATAAAATCTGCTCAGTTTATATAATGTTACTCATATGTACGTTATCAGAGCTGGTCATGTGATATTTTATAACCAATTGGTGTGCTCTTCTGAAGAAGACTATTTCTCCTGTTTTCTGCATTCCCTAGTTGCCTGTAGTCCTTTGTGTGGGACTAAGATCTCATGTTTCCCCCCCACACTCTTTGGCATATCTGTTGGTGAGGTTCTCGATTATCTAATGTTTGAGTAGTCACATTGGTGAGACTTAATGGTGCAGCCTCTGACATTACTAGGAAGGCCAGTTTCATGGCAAATTCTCTGTTCCTCTGACTCTTACAGTCTTCTTTCCCCCATCTCCACAATGTTTCCTGAGCCTTAAGTGTGGAAGTTATTTTGTAGTTGTATCCATTGGGATTAGGTTCCATAACTCTGTAATTTGATTGATTGTGGCTCTGCATAGTGATTTGTCTATTGCAAAGAGAAATTTCCTTGATGAGGGGTGAAGACTATCTGTGGGTACAAGGACAAATGTTTAGATTGTTGTTAGAGATTATACTGTTTTAGTAAAGTAGTGGTTTTAGGTTTTCTTCCAGTATCTATAACTTCACAATCACTGAGTAGTGGCTAAGCTTCCAGTACAAGGTAGTTTTTCACTTACTGACCAATTTTGTTTTTTATAATTTATTTTTTATTTCTTCAAGTTACATCTCAATCGCAATCCCCTCCCTACTCCCCCCTCCAGTCCCATCCTCCCACCCTCTTCCGCCTCAACCCACCCATCCCCTTCCTTTTTTTTTTAAGTTTAAGGTATATCTTTTTCCCCCTACATGTTCCCCTTTCAGTCCAACAAATGGTTCTTTCTCTTATAACAATAAATACAATACAAAACAACAGAGGTAATTAGGCCACAATTGTGAGAGTTATATGGCTTAGCATACATTCCCAATGTCCAGTCCATATGTATTTGGCACCTGACTTTAACATTCTACTATCTACCCATCTCCATGAGTTTAAAGTTCTATATCTACCTCAGCTTCCATACTAACTTGCATCACAATTTTAAAAACATATTCTTAGATCCAGAACACCCTCTTGATTCCTAAACGACTCAAAATTTAACTATGAGACTCTAGCTATCTATTCTTAAGTTCAATAAAAGAGCTACGAGTTATCAGCAAGGTATGCACGCTGCTACTGCACCTTTAGATTTGTTGTAACATCCTAATCTCCTGTTGTGGTTCATAGTCATCTCAGCCTGGAAAGGCTTTTTGGTCAACTTCCTCTTTGGAAGCTTGTAAGGTGTTTTTTGGTACCATGAAATCTAGCCCTCAGGCAAGAGGTGTTCAAGTCAGTTTCAGCTCAGTAGCTGCTAGATCCTATTTCTGAAGTACATGGTGTGTTTAGCAATATGCACTTACCTTCTACTTCTGCCAGGAAATCAAGGGCAACAGCAATTGTGTTTTGGGGGAGTCTTTTGGGCAGTCTTGGTCAACAACTCAAAAGAGGGCTTTTATGTCTGGTATTGGGCTTTTATAAGGGAATCTTTGGGTCTTGATGAGAGCATTGTCACCCAAAATTTCTTAACTTTATCTTCTGCCCCTAACATATGTATCTGTTCCAGCATCCTGCCAGGGCCAAGTGTTTCCTCAAAACCTGTATCCCAGACAGCTTCAAAGCAGCTATCCCAGGTCGTCCAGCCTCACAGACTGTGTCAACTAGGTCGGTACTTTTCTAGTCCTAGATGGTCCCACAGAGCCTAGACAGTGAGTAAAAATGCCTGCTTTCCAGGACTTGGACAGCATTCCAGTTTTTTGGGTCCCCAAAAATGTCTATACCTTAAGACAGCAAGAAAACAGTCTGAAGATCATGGTACCATGATTTTTGTCTTATTATCACCCTTTTCTAATTCCTCACCTTTTACAATAAACAAAAGGGAGGAATATTAGATCATCCAGGTTCTTGCTTCTGCTGCCATGCATTCCTTATTATTATGGACTTTATCTCTATGGAGCTAAACAAGCCTTTGCTCCTTTATGTTGCTTGTCAGGGTATTTTATCACAACAACATAAAATAAAATAATACAGGGTGAAACAGATGTCCTATTTAGGGATGAACACACCACAGTTACTTATTCTTTGAACTTTGACTAGTGATGAGTCTCTGTGTTAACGAGCGACAACTGCAATAAAAATGTTTTCTTTTTAATTTAGGGTAAGAGATGCACCAAACTATGGGTGAAGGATAATTATTTAGAGGTCAGTTTGATGTTATATCCATTTAGCAGAATAACAGGGCATATGACTTTCCCAGTCATAGATTATTAGCCAGCTGTATAGTATCAGGTATGAGTTCCCCCCATGCAGTTGGCTTTAAGTCCACCTAGAAAAGTATTGTTTAATCCCATAACATCCAGGCCACTGTTGCACCAATGGGTATATCTTGCCTGGCAGAGTGCTATAGCAGATTGTAGAGTTCTCAGGTAGGTAAGACTTTCTTGCCCCAATAGCCAGCATAGAATCTTTTGATACTTGTTGTGAAAACCAGCTCTCAGGGTAGAAGCTTCTGGGTCAGTACCAGCTAGATTTCTTCATGTATTGTGACCAAAAGTGTGCTGTCTTCAACATCAGGATTTTACTATGAAATTCTGGTTGAAAACTGAGAACAATGGCAATGGACTACACTATTTTGGAGCTCTTCATCAGCAAGTGGAAGGGAGGCAAGTAGATATGTTAGACATGGTAGTAGGCTTTTTGTTTGACAAACTATGGTTTCTGGGAGGAGGATTATACCCTCCCCACTCTCTTGTGCACAGTAACACCAACAAACAGTTTTTAAAATATTTTGAAGGAAGTTTATACAATAATCATTTTCCCTATAGCCTGTTCAAAGACTCACAAGGTTCATTATTCATTCCACAGCCTCTCCTCTATTCTACCCTCCCCACTTACAGATTCTGACCGAATTCCTACCACTTGTGTTTTGCCACTCCACACCCCATTAAGCGCTCCTTTTCTCCTTCCAAGTGATCCCTTTATGGCTACCTGGCTTCTTTTAGTACTCCAGTTAAAATCAAAAGATTTGAAACTAGGATCCACATATGAGAGAAAATATGTAGTATTTTTATGTGTGGGTCTGGAGTGCCTCACTCAATATCATTTTTTCCCGTTCCACTCATTTAGGTGAAAATTTCTTGATTTCATTTTCTTTATCTTAGAAAACTTGGAACAGCTCTACCTCAAGACCCAACCATGCTTCTCTTGGGCATACAGCAAAACGATTTCTCACCAAACCAGAAGGACTTCTCCTTAACTATGTTCATAGCAGCTTTATATGTAATAGCTAGAAGCTGAAAACAACCCAGATGTCCCTCAACCGAAGAATGGATTAAAAAACTGTGGTACATTTACATAATGGAATGCTACTCAGCTATCAGAAACAAGGAAATTCTGCAACTTGCAACCAAATGAATGGAACTAGAAAAGTTCATCATAAGTGAGCTAACTCAGACTCAGAAAGATATACATGGCATATATTCACTTATAATTTGATTTTAGTCATATAATTACTGATTCTCTATATGCAGATAACTATCCTATAATTAATAGACCCAAAAGAACAGGAGCATGGACTTTATTACCTGTTAGTGGGACACTCCACACTAGTGGAACTATCATGTATGCCCCCTGTGCAAGAGGAAGCTCTTAGCCCTCATGTGACTAATGAACTGAGGGGGACTGATACATGGAGGAACCCCACGCCGGAATTTTATTATAGGTGGGAGAGAGGGTAGAAGGTGGGACCACGAGGGGATGAAGGGAGGGGGCTGTAATGGATACATAGTTTGAATTAATAAATAAATGTTTAAAGAAAAAAGAAAAAAATGAAATTTCATTGTACTTATGTATCATGTTTCTGAAGTTCTTTCTCAGCAAGTTCATGATTGGAGTATATAATGAAAGCTAATAATTTCAGTCTTATGATTTTGGATTATGTAACCTTACTGAATATATTTATTAAATTTAAGAGCACGCTGTAGGTTTTTTGAGGTATAGAAACAAGTCTTCTCTGAAAAGGGATCATTTGACTCCTTATGGGATATACACTCTTGAATCTAGGAACATGTCATGTTTATAAGGTTGTCTTATTTCAATTGTGGGAATGATTGCATTGCTGGAATGGTGTGGGAGGTCACTTGAAAATACTCAGGGCAGAAATATCTTTTCTCTCTGTGTCAGGATGATTAGGCATAGACACATTATTTTTTTCATTTGTCAATGTATTCTTGCAATATTTTACCATTTTTCTTACTAGATAGCAATTGCAACTGGCTTAACAGTGCAACTTCCTTAACAGTGCTCTTTTTTTAAAAAAAAATCAGTTCTATCTTTTATTTTCATTGACTCTTAGTTAAATGTACAAATGACCTTTACTACCTATTCCCTCCCCAGGTCACGGAGAAATGTAGAGATGCAGGATTTTCCACATCTATTGGGGTGTTCAACCTGAACTGAAGACAACTGAAGATGATCCTGAATAAACCAGGGCTGAAATGTAAGTCTTTCTGCGACCAGGTGAGATCCTTGAGTCTCTTGTGTTTCATCTTTGTTTTTTCTGTAATACTACTTGGTGTTCACTTGTTCCAACTTCCCCCACATCTTCAAAGAATAAGGGCATTGATAATGTATTATTGAGGGCTTTCTTAAGAAACAACATATAGCATAAATATATATTGATTATACACATATATTGGTGAGCACAATATTGTATGGATAGTCCAGCAATGGCTATCTCACAGTAGAGAGGCTGAGAAAGCAGAAGTTATGCAGTCTATAGGCTGGTTGTCCTAGCATCCTCAACAGGCATGGAAGGAATGAAAGCTCATGAACTGCTTGACTTCAGTCTATGTTGAAAGCTTGAAGCAATTGATCTGAACATCCATGGAGGAATGTCTCAGTAATCAAATAGATAAACTTGCCAGCAAGAGTGAAGGCAAGGAAGAAGAAAGCAAAGCCTCTTTATGCCATTTTCTTTTATTTAGGCTGCCACCTAGAATGTATCAGTCACATTTAAGGTAGGTCTTCCTGCTTCAAATAATATGATCAAGAAAATCCCATACAGGAATGTCCAACTGTTCTGTTTTAAGTGGTTCTGAATCCAGTCAAGATGACAAATTAGCCATCAGAGATAACACATAGTTTTACAGAAAATACATTATATTGTTATTTTAAACTTAAGTTTGATATTATATATACTTTTTAATTCAGTTCTGTTTTTCAAATTTCTTTTTGTGTTAATATTGGCTTTTCATACAAATAAGCACTTATGCTGTCCTTCTGCACATAGAATGTTGACCATATTATTGAATCAGAACAAACCACTGGATTTCAGAAAAACTCATTGTCCTAGTTGCCTGTGGTGCACTGGGGGCGGGAGTTCAACAACCTAATCAATGGTAATAAGGATATCATGGAGTTTGCTTGAGACTTGAAAGTTGATGAAATACTTTCAGTCCCTCAATCCTTATTTTTCAAGACTTTATTCTCAATTAGTTCAGAGAAAGGGACGAGTTACATTTTTAGAGTGATCTTTGATGTTTCTGATGCTGTTGGTTCAGGGAAGACTCTTGAGGAATTCTGATCCACAATGGGCATTCGGTGGAGTGTCTTTAGAAGCCCATTTAACAAGCCCAGAATTTCTGAATTTCTCTCCAGGTAGACCAGGACTCCCAAGTTCTCTTGGATTCTTCAGTTCTTTATGATGTATCAAAAACTGTAAGCAAAGTCAGGCCCAGATTATCCTTTGCTATGGGCTTCAGCATAGGATTGTGGCTCTGCCAAAGAGTTTCAGAGATAATGACATTAAAGGGAACTTTCAGGTGATGTGGCTGAGTTGTGCATACTAGGACCACTCCGTAGTATTCCTCACTTGTGTACTGCTTGGAAGTCTGATTAAATTTTTGGATCAAATTAACATCTCTAGTGCCTCCTATGCAAGTGAGTTTTCAGGTATTTGGTGAGAATGTTTCCTCCCATGCTACACACAGCGGATAGTATTGCTTGTCAAAAAGGATGGAAATGAATGCAAATTTGTATTTTGACATTACTTTAGCCATGTTAAAGTAACAAGGTTTCTGTTTGTATTGGGTGATTTTTTTTACCTTTAAGTTGTTATGATTGTGGCTGTATTTTCATAAAGCTTTATGTATTACAGAATCCACATGTTATTTAGTTTGGGCTTCTTTTCTCTCTGATTGCCAGTTACTCTTCTGTATATTTGGATCTGTCAATCATCTTTAAAATTTTCAAATGGAAGAACTTTCTTTTACTATGAGCTCTAGTAGTTGCAACATCAATGATTTCTAATATAGATTTATAAGTACTGGGACAATTTATTGATATGGATTGTGCAGTGAAGGTTTTCTTTTGAAGTTGGGTTCTCATACACTTTTAGTGAAGTCTGTAATATCCTTGTAGGATGGAGCAACTCTTGTACATCAGAATGCTGACTGAGTTGTTTTTGGAGGTTTTAGCAATTCTCCCTTTAATTCTTTCATTCACCAGTAAATTTTCATCATGATGTAACACTATGTTTAAGCACTACATAGACACTTGTAAGGAATTTTTATGCCAAGGGTCAAATAGGTACATCTTTGCTGTTGCCAAGTTCTTCTTTTTTCATTAATTAGCAAATTAATTAATTAATCAATTGATTCACTTAGCATCGTGGTCACATATCCCCGTTCTCCCTGTCTCACCCTCACACACTCTTCTCCCATTCCTCTATCCCATCTGGTACCAACCTACCTGCTCCAGCACATAAAGACACATCAGGACAAAGCACATTGTCTTCCACTAATACCAGACAAGGCAGCTCTGTTAGGTTAAAGGGATCCAAAGGCAGGCCACAGAGTCCATGTCAGAGACAGTTCCCACTCTAATTGTTAGGTGACCTACTTGAAGACCAAGCTGCCCATCAACTACATATGCATGCTCTTTGGTGGTACAATCTCTGCGAGCTGCCCATGGGTCCAGGTTAGTTGGCTCTGTAAATCGTCTTGTGGTGTCTTTGACCTCTCTAGCTCCCTCAGTCCTTCTCCTAACTCTTCCACAAGACTCCTTGAGTTCTCTGCTTAATGTTTGACTGTGGGTCTCTGGGTCTGTTTCCATAGGTTGCTGGCTGAAACCTCTCAGATGACAGTTATGCTAGGCTCCTGTCTGCAAGCACAGCAGAGTATTATTATTGGGGTCAAGGGTTGTCTCTCTTCCATGGGGTGGGTCTCAAATTGGGCCACTCATCGTTTGGCCATTTCCTCAATCTTTATGCCATCTTTGTCCCTGAACAAATTGTAGGCAGCTCAAATTTTGGGTCAAAGGTTTTGTGGGTGGGTTGGTGGATGCCTCTTTCTACTGGAAGTCCTGCATGGCTTTGGGGGTTACCAATTCAGTCTCCATATCCCCCTCTGCTAGAGTCACCCTCCCCTATATTCTTCCAGGAGCCTCCCACATCCCAGGTCTCCAGAGTGTCCTAGAGATGTGCCTTCCATTAATTTCCCTCTCACCACCCCCCCCATGTCTGCTCTCCCTACACCTGCTCCCCACCCTCATTCCCCTTCCCAGCCCTTTTTTCACCCAGTTCCCTCTCTCCATCCATTTCCAATGTCTGTTTTATTTCCCCTTCTGAGTGAGATTCAAGCATCCTTCCTTGGACCCTCCTTGTAACTTGACATCTTTGGGTCTGTGGATTGTAGCATGGTTATCTATAGGGCTAATATCCATTTATAAGTATGTACTATATGTGTTTTTCTGTGTCTGGGCTACCAAACTCATATTAATATTTTCTAGTTCCATCCATTTGCTTGCAAATTTCATGACTTCCTGGTTTTTAATAATGGAGTAGTATTCCATTGTGCAAATGTACCACATTTTCTTTATCCATTGTTTGGTGATGAGACATCTGGGTTGTTTCCAGTTTCTGGCTATTATGAATAAAGCTGCTGTGAACAAAGGTGAGCAAATGTCCTTGTAGTATGGTGGAGCATGTTTTGGGTATATGCCCAGGAGTGTTATAGCTAGGTGTAACCGAACTTTTAAATTATTATTTAACACTTATTTATTTATTACTAAATTCACTTATAACAAACACCAACAATTTCTTAACTATTAATCCTACAAATTCTTACAACCCCTTTAACCTATCCACTAAACCTATTGATAATTATTTTTCTAACCTTTTAGAATGATACAGTCTCTGGGGCAGGTCCTCAGTCGTCAGGAACACAGTCTTTGTTGTAGATTCTTTAACTCACTTAGCAGTCCTTTTTCTGGATCTCTCAGATGCAGGTTTGTCAGGGTAAGTTGGTTATTACAGTCTCACCTTAAATAAGGCTTCATGCTTTCTTCTCTGTGGGAAACCCCAGCCATCTGCAGGTCAACTTACTTCTTTTGAATCAGGAACTCAGCTGCTCTGCCTCAGTCCTTAAAGCCAGCCACAGTTTCCTTTAGGCCACTGTTCGGACAGATCAAACCCCTCTAGGCAAAAGCTGAGCCACAGGGTTTAGTCCTTGGCCTTTTGGTGTCTTGCTCAGGCTTTCTTTGCTCACCAGCTTCTTTCTGCTTCAGGGAAATCTGGCCATCAAATGATGGCTAGCACTTTTTTCAGCAGGACTCTTGGAGCTCTCTAGCATCAGGGGCCTCTTCTTCTGGGCTCCATGCACTGTCTTTAAATAGGAGGAACTCTGTTTCAGCTTAATTTGGGCTCTGCCTACTTAGCAGCTGAAAACAATGTCAGGCCAGATACTTTGTTTCTTCAA
>CAJQZJ010034182.1:166811-260590 GCA_907164525.1 Lophiomys imhausi
CAGTCTATTAAGTCTCCTGTTTGTTTCCTGTTTTTAGTCCACATGCTGATAATGCTCTTCATGCCCTGAATTAAGAGACATTATCAGAAACCCCTATATATTTTCTAAATCTAATTTATCTAACCCCTACAACTAGGTCTTGAGGTAGATCTGTTCCCTATTTTCTGAGGAAGTGCTAGATTGATTTCCAAAGTGGTTACACAAGTTTGCACCCTACCAGCAATGGAGGATTTTTCACCGTTCTCCATATCCTCACCAGCATGTGCAGTCACTTGAGTTTTTGTTCTTAGCCATTCTGATGGGTGTAAGATGAAATCTCAGAGTCATTTTGATTTGCATGATGACTAAGGATGTTGAGCACTTCTTTATGTGCTTCTCATTCATTAGAGATTCCTCTGTTGATAATTCTCTGTTTAGCTCTGTACCTCATTTTTAACTATATATTTGTCTTGGTAGTGTTTAATTTCTTGAGATCTTCATTTATTTGGATACTACCTCTCTTTTAGATGTAGGGTTGATGAAAGTCTTTTCTCAATGTGTAGGCTGCCATTTTCTCCTATTGACATTGTCTTTTGCCATATGGAAGCTTTCGGTTTCATGAAGTCCTATTTATTAATTGTTGATCTTACTATCTGACCTGTTGATGTGCTTGCTGTTCAGGAAGGTGTAACAACATGGTATTGGCATAAAACAGACAGGTTGACCAACAGAATGAAATCAAAGACCCAGAAATAAACCCACACACCATGAACACTTTATTTATTTTTTTACAAAGAAACCAAAACCATACAATGGAAAAAAGAAAACATCTTGAACAAATGCTGCTAGTCTAACTGGATGTCTGCATGTAGAAGAATGCAAATAGATCCATATTCATCATGTTGCACAAAGCTTAAGTTCAAGTGGATCAAAGAAAAAGTGAGGGAATACACTTGAATACATTGCTGCCAAGTGCTTTTTTTCCCCCAACATTTATTTATTTCTTCAAGTTACATCTCAATCACTTTCCTCCTTGCCCTCCCAGTCCTTCCTTCCTACCCTCCTTCCCCTCACCCTCTTACCTGCTTTTTAAAAAAATTTAAGGTGTATCTTCCTCCCCCAACAGATCCCCCTTTAGTCCAATAAAAGGCTCTTTTTCTTATAACAATAAATACAATACAAAACAATAAGAATAATTAGGCAACAATTATGAAAATTGTAAGTTATAACCTATATTCCCAATTCCAGTCCATACATATTTGGCAACTGATAATAATATTCTATTATCTATCTCAATGAGTTTAAAGTTCTGTACGTAACTCAGTTTCCATCCTAACTTGCATTACCAACTTAAAAACATCTTCTTAGACCTAGAACATCCTTTTTATTCCTTAACAACTTAAAAGTTAACTGAGACAACTTAAGGTACCAACCAGGCAATGGGTGGAGAAATAGCACCTCCTACTGGAAGGAGATACAAGTGTAGGTATGAAAATAGTGGAGTTTGGGAGATGTGGATTTTCATTTCATAGCCAATTTATCACATCTATATATTTTTGATATTTTCTTTAGGTATAATTGCTAGAATATCTTCTACCAAATTTCATTTGAGTTTTTCTCTTTTCTTGGTTTATTTTCATGATTAATACTGACTCCCACCAGAGAATAAAACAATTAAATTTAATTCTATCAGCAGCTCCATGGATGTCCCAGTTTATGTGTTTACTGTCAATTATCCATCTTTTGATGAATTTTAAATTGTTTTTTTGTCATGACATCTGACCAAGGTCACTATGTTCAGGCAGTGATGCCCCAGACATTGCTAATTGGACATAGCACTTTTGGCCAATGTGTATCACTTAAAACACACTAAATTGTAGCTATGTTCACCAACTGGAAGAGAAGACACTTCACTTTCATTATGCTTTGAAATAAATAAAATGATCTTTTCTCCAAATAATCTTTTCTAAGATCTGTCCATTACTTTACTGGTTTTATTTTTACCTCTTTTGAGTTATTATTCCCCTACATAAATTTAGTGGAAATTAAAGTGCAAATTTATTTCAGTTAATATTTTCTGTGTCATTATACAGTTACAAGTTTTCATTCATATAAAATAACAAATTGATTTTCATTTGTCCACTATGCAGCATACCATTAAAACTTGTTCTTCCCACAAGCTGAGTATCACATAGTTAATAGGAATCTCAATTTTCCGTTATTCTTGAGCTGGCAAAAAAGAAGGCTATTAAGTCAAATGAATGCAAGCAGTGATTTCTATATATCAGTATATGGAACAAAATGCTAGCCACTTTATTCTTTTTTTAAAATGATTTTTATTACTTCAAGTTACATCTCCATCACAGCCCCTTCCCTCCACCCCTTCCAGTCCTCCTTCCTACCCTTTCCCCCTTCTCCCAGAACTCATAATTCTTTTTTTTAATAATTAGGTCACAATTATATGAAAATTGTAAGGTAGAGCATACATTCCCAATGTCCAGTTCATACATATTTGGAAACTGATATTAATATTCAATTATCCATCTATCTGCATGAGTTTAAAGTTCTATACCTAACTCAATTTCCATCCTAACTTGCATTACCAACTTAAAAACTTCTTAGACAAATAAATTTTCTTAACTTAAGATTTTTTGATATTGAGACATGTCAGCTCCTGACAGCACCCTCTATCCTACTCTAAGTAGAGGATGAGCATCAAAGAATCTCCATTTGGATATGACTGCATTAGTGACAAGCTTGTCGCTGGACTAGAAGAATCCCTTGCTTCAACTGTAGGCAGAATGCTGTCCAAAAAGGACAAAATTTGGAAGCAGGTGATTCGACAGCCTACCTCTGCCAAGACAGGGTAGGAAAATCCTTCATAATTCCTGCTTTACAATTAATGTCTGTCAGAGATACTGGGCCAAAAGGCTGAAGATAGATGCTCTAATGTATGGAGAGAAATTAGGGACTGTCCAGGCAGCCAGTTGTCTGTCATTTCTTAGTTTTGAAAGCTGCTGGCCCTGCACTTCCTGTATAATCAGATACGTTCATCCTTCTCAGGTCTTTGATGTTGTTGAAGACTAGATAGCTAGAGTCCCACTTTATTCTTATCTGGCTTGAGCACCTAAGAACCTAGAGAGGTAATGGCAAAGGGGATAGGGATGAGGATTGAAAGAAAATAGATAAAGCGAGTGTAGTCAATATGTTATGTCCAGACACCTACATGTGTGAATACGGAGGCCTCACCTGGTTCTCAGTTTTTCTACAGGCTACAGGCATTCCATATTAAGAGAGATGAGGGTGTGCCCTTTGCTTGGCATCAGCGTCTGATTATAACATCATCTATTGATTATTCTGGGCAGTGAGCTTCCCCTATTCTGGACTGCTAGCCAAGCTGGGAAAGAAAACAAAAGTGGGCAGTCAAGAACATTGTCTGTCAACTTGTTTACCTGGATTTTACTTGTACTGGGAATGTCCTCTCTGTTTCTAAAATTCAAGAACTTCTTACTTCTAAAGAGACAAGATTCAAAGAAATCATTGTGGCCAAAGTTACTAGAAATAAGTGTTAATACATGTTAAGTTGCTGCTTTGTTCTGAGATAATCCTCAGTGTCTCATAGCAAATAATCAATGTGGGCATTTAGATATTTTTAAGGGTGTGTCCACTCTTTTAAAAAATTATTTATTTATTCAAATTACATCCTGATCACAACCCCTCCCTCCACCCCACCCAGTTCCAGCCTTCCAACCTCTTCCCCCTTTCCCTCATCTCCTTCTCCTCAGATGGGGTGAAACACCCCATCAACTCACCCCAGTTCATCAAGTTGCACTAAGGCTAAGAGCATCCTCTTCCACTGAGGTTGGACAAGGCAGCCCAGCTAGGATGAAATGGTCCACCAAGAGGCCACAGGGTCCATGTCAGAGGCAGCACCCCCCACAGTTCAGTTGATAAGTTATATGCATGAAGAACAAGTTGCCTATCAGCTACATATGTGTAGGGGCCATAGGTCCAGTCTATATGTGGTTTTTGGTTGTTGCTTCACATTATGTAAGCCTCCAGGGGATTACAGTTGATAAGGGATATGCATGAAGAACAAGCTGTCTATCAGCTACATATGTGTAGGGGCCATAGGTCCAGTTTGTATGTGCTTTTTGGTTATTGCTTCACATTATGTAAGCCTCCAGGGGCCTGGATTGATTGGTTCTGTTAGTCTTCATGTGGAGTTCTTGTCCCCTCCAGATCCTTCTATTCTTCCTCCCTCTCTTCTACAAAACCCTCAGAGCTCCACCTAATGTTTGGCTCTGGATATCTATATCTGTTTACATCCACTGGTGGGTGGGGTCTCTTGTAGGATTGTTATGCTTGGTTCTTGTCTCTTTGGGTCTGTGGGTTGTAGAATGGTTATCCTATACTATATGGGTAATATCCACTTATAAGTGAGAACATACCATGTGTTCCAGACTCACTCAGGATGAGCTTTTCTAGTTCCATATATTTGGCTACAAACTGCTAGATATCCTTGTTTTTGATAGCTGAGTAGTATTGCATCATGTGGATAATTTACCTGGGTATACACAATAGCTTCATGATGAGGAAGTGGAACTTTCAGTGGAACACATAAGTGTATGTGTAAATTCTTGCTCCTTTTAGATATGTGGTGGACTTAAAGAATGAAGGTATTACTGATCTTCTGGAGAGAAGTGGGTAAAGTTGAGAATTCACTACAGTGTAAGTAAATTTCTTCCAGTATCATCAGCAGCCACTGAACTATGTGTCAAGGGGCTAGTAGTTTTCATTCTTCTCTTTTTTAAGACTTAAGGACATAGTCAAATGATATTTGCTAAAGATATGTGACAGGACTTTAACACAGACAAAATGGTATAAAAGTCATGCTAAGATGTAGTTCACCAATATAGCCTCAGCCTTGGGGAATGTCTGAGGGACTTCTATCTAGGTAGATCTGGAAGGTGAGATTCAGTGTACAGTCATTGTAATTTTCAGGCTAAAAAGGAAGATTTAAAATTCTTAAAATAATTGAAAAGCACAAGTTCATTTTATATTTTTGTTTCTTAGCAAACCAATAGACTTTCAGAACATGATCCAAATTTAGTAGATCTTAGAACTTTAAATTTGACTGTAATTAGTTCATTAGTCTGCGTGTTGAAGTGTTTGAATCCTTCCAGAAAAACAACCACAGAAATTGGTAGTCTCAAGTCCTCTCACACAATAACTACATAAGATCAAGCATCCAACATTTTGGCATAGATGGCATAGGTGATCTCCAGTTCCTCCCCTTACTGAGGAGCTATTTGCTGCTGATGGTTGCGGGAGGAGGGGAAAACTCTTTGTTCAATGCTTGTCACCACTTACTGGTTGATTCCCAGGCTCCAGTGAATGGCCTATATGAGCAGCTCTAATTGGACTTAGTGGGTTATATATAAGAAAAAAAAACCATGAAATTGGAAGGGAGACATGTTGAAGGAGATACAGAAAGCAGTTATAGGGGAAAATGGTAGATATATTTGCTTATATTTCATTGTATTCTTTGAATTACTGTAGTTATATAATTTTACCTGCATTTAAAGAAGGAAGTCTGATTTTAGTGTGATGACTCATGAAAAATCTCTTACATAAAGTGGATTTTTACTTACAAATCAATAATACTGTGTGTACATCTTTACTGCCAGTATTCAGTTCTTTCATGCAGAGTTAATGATTGTTGTGAAGAGAGTTAATCTAGCTCACTGTCATTTGTCTGTTCAAAGTCTTGTTGTTAATTTAACCGATTTAGTGTCTAGGAACTTTGAGCTTTCACCATTTCATATTAGATAAGGACAGTGGCTGCCCTTGAACTGTTTGCATAAACAGTGTAATTTCTCTGTAGTTGCCTACTATTGCAAGAGTAGAATTTAAGTGTCTTTTGGAGCTCCAGTGAAAATCTTAGAAAATTATTTCAATGGCTAGAAGGAGAGAGAGAGTGAAATAGAGAGAAGGAGAGAACATGAGGTTAGATGGATAGGTAGATGAGGAGGATCTGGGAGGAGTTAGAGAAGAAATAATATGATGAAACATATTGTATGAAAAAACTAATTTAAAAAACTCTTCTTCCAGAGACCACTAACTGCCTTTACATCCTTGGGGAGGGTTAAACCTCCTAGTCCCTTCTCACTTTTGTGACTGAATGTTAATGA
Organism: Lophiomys imhausi; assembly: GCA_907164525.1. Lineage (NCBI taxonomy): Eukaryota > Metazoa > Chordata > Mammalia > Rodentia > Muridae > Lophiomys > Lophiomys imhausi. The sequence continues at coordinate 172,985 of CAJQZJ010034182.1, forward strand.
ACCCAATATTGTTATTGTTCTAATATTTTGCAATTGAACACAATTGCTGTATGTTCAGGGGGCAACAGTCTTGTCATGCCTAGAAGAAAAGGTCTACAACACTTGCTCACTCCAATCAACAATATATAAGGGTTTCATTTTCCCTACTTCCCAAGTCAGTATTTGCTTTTATTTCTGTTATTCATGGTGGCCATTCTGACTGGGGCAAGAGAGAACCTAAAAGTAGTTTTAATCTGGATTTCCATGGTAGATAATGAAGTTGAGCACTTTTAAAATGTTTACTAGTAAATTGTAGTTTTGAGAACTTTCTTTTCAGTTCCATAACCCATCTGGGCACTTTGTTTTCTTGGTCTTTAGCTCATTTGGTTATTTCTATATTCTAGACATCAATACTCACTCACTCATATATATATTTATATATATGTGAGTATTAGCATATATATTATAATATATATATTAGATTTTTTCCAATTTTGTGGACTGTTGCTTTGTTTGATAGTTTCCTTTGCTGTAAAAGTAGCCTTTTAGTTTCATGAGATCTCATTTGTTAATTGTTGTTATTTTCCTCTAAGCTATTTGGTGTCCTATTAAGAAAATTGTTACCTGTGCCCATAAGTTAAGATTTACTATGTACTCCTTTCTCAAACAGTTTCAATGTATCAGGTCTTTTTTTGTTTGTTTGTTTGTTTTTTATTTTTTTCCTTTTTTTTATTTCTTCAAGTTACATCTCAATCGCAGTCCCCTCCCTATTCCCCCTCCAGTCCCACCCTCCCACCTTCAACCCCCCATCCTCTTCCCTTTTTTTTTTCTTTTAAGTTTAAGGTATATCTTATTTCCCCATACAGTTTCTCCTTTCAGTCCAACAAATGGCTCTTTCTCTTATAATAACAAATACAATACAGTACAACAGAGGTAATTAGGCCACAGTTATGAGGGTTATATGGCTTAACGTACATTCCCAATGACCAGTCCATATGTATTTGGTACTTGACTTTAACATTCTACTATCTAAACATCTCCATGAGTTTAAAGGTCTATATCTGACTCAACATTCATACTAACTTGCAACACAATTTTAAAAGTATCTTCTTAGATCTATAACACTCTCTTGACTCCTAAACAACTCAAAATTAAATTATGAGACTCTATCTATCTGTTCTTCAACCACCTCAGAGACCTGAGAGGGATAAATATATCTGATTTTATAGGAAGTACGGGGCCTGCAGCTTCCCAAACTAAGAAATGACATACCTGTGGCTTCCTGGACAGTTCCCATTTTCTCTCCATACATTACAGCATCGATCTTCAGTCGTTTGGCCCTGTTTCTCTGACAGACATTGATTGTAGAGCAAGGGTTATGAAGGACTTACCTACCCTGTCTTGGCAGAGCTAGGCTGTCGACTTACCTGCTTCCAGGTTTTGTCCTTTTTGGATAGCATTCTGTCTACAGTTGGGGCAAGGGGCTTATATTGTGATCTCTGGTACATTTGAAGTTGAGTTTTCTACAAAATGAGATGTAAGGATGTAATTTCATTTTCTAGAAGTTGAAATGTTGCTATTTTCTAAGTGCCACTTGTTGAAGATGCTGTCTTTTTCACCCAATATATATTTTTAACATCTTTATCAAAGATGGAATTAAATCTGGGTCCTCTATTCTGTGTGTCTATTTTAGTATCAGTGCCAGTCAATTTTTTCAGTATGATTCTATTGCACAATTTGAGAACAAGTCAAGTATGGTGATAGCTCCAACAGTATTCTTTCTATATGAGATTGCCTTGTCTATTGTTGGTCATTTTTACTACTGTAACACTTTTGAAATTGCTATTTTTCATGAACAAAGGTCCTGATATTTTAATTGGGATTGCATATAATCTGTTGCCTGCTTTTGATAGAATAGCCATTTTCATACTATTGATTCCCCCAATCCATGAACATGTGTGGTCTTTCCATAATTTTGTGTCTCCATCAATTTTTTTATTGTCTTAATATTTTCATTGTAGAAATCTTATCCTTTGTTACATTTATTTTTAGATGTTTTGGCATATGAATTCTCTCTCTCCCTCTCTCTCTCTCTCTCTCTCTGTGTGTGTGTGTGTGTGTGAGTTGTGAATGGAATTGCTTTCCTGAATTCTTGTCAAGTATGCTTATCATAGAAAGACTGCTGATTTTTGAATGTTACTTATATCCTATCACTTTGTTGAAAGTATTTTAGGTACTAAGGGTTTTTTCTGGTATAGTCTAATGAGATCATAACATGTCCAGGTAAATGGATAGAACTGGAAAAAATGATACTAAATGAGGCCAACTATGACACAAAATAAAAATGCATGATCTCTCTCATAGGTGGTCCCTAGCTTCAAATCTTTTCTTTTGTATGTTTAACCTAGTGTCCACATGGAAGCCAAAATACTGGAAAGGTCACTTGCAGCAGTATGTATTTAGGGAAGGAGAATGGTAGAATATAGATGAAATTAGATAGGGAAAATATTGGGGACAAAAAGATATGAGCATATAGCAAAATAATGGAGAAGGCGAAATGAGGGGCCAGGAGAAGGGCTAGCCAAAATGAAATATGCATAAAGAAGCTCCTTGGAAATTAAAACTCTACAACACAAATAAAAATATACTAATGGGATAGTGGAGCATGTGATATGAAAGAATGGGAAGGGGTTACTGGAAGCTGAAAGTTTAATTGGGAAAGGGGAAGGCAGCTGAGAAAAGGAAAGGTAGGAAGTGTATTAACAAACGTTAAGGATGTAGTAAGAAGCTCTATGCAAGACGCCCTAGTTTGTAAGCTATTTAGAGGTACAATTAAAAAGTAAAAAGGAGTTTTCACAGAGATAATCCATGTAGTGAGCTATAAAGATGCTGGTCATTAAATGAAAATCTCAGTGCTAAGCACAATTTACCTCCATATGAGTTACCGTTCAAAGAATTTCCCAAAGCACCCTAAAACAATGCAGGTTTGTTGTCATTGTTCTTCATTGTCCACTGTAACTAGATGGTAAGTCCCTACTTCTGAATAAACCATATACACTGGCTACAGGACATACAGAAATTAGTTTCAAATTGTAGAGGAAACTTTTTACTCACTAACTAGCTTTAACCATGTTAGAAGAAGCAATGCAAATGACTGAAGAAAAACCAGTGGTGTCATTAAGTACTGAATGCAGAATGTTACAATACTGACCTGCCAGGAAGATGTGTTCACTAGGGCAACCATTGTAAGACTGTTCATGGGGATAACAAGCCTCTTTCTTGATTGTCTTTGAAGCTGCCCCATAGGAGGGAATTCATACCTGGCACTGTAAACATAATCAAAACCCATGGCTAAGAAAGTCATAGATCCTAGAGGAGCATCTACAGATTTTGTTTGTCTAGATGATTATGTTGTGAAATTATGTTCTGAATATTTATGCTTATGATCTACAGATTTGTGTTATTTCTAGCCTCAGCCAGAGAAGCTTCTTATTGCAGTGAGTAGGGGTTCACAACTATTCAAATGTTGAGAATAAGTACCAACACTTTCCTAAGCCTTGGGGAACAGCATCAGAGAATGATTAAAAAGAAACTAAGAGCTACAGGATGAGGAGAAACTCTGTGAAATGTCATCCTGTGGATATAACATGGTTGTTATATATATGAACTAAGAGTAACTATGTTTACCTGAACAAGATCAAGCTAATTAAAAATTTTAGAATGGAGTAAAGGCTCTTGAGATCCCATCCTAGCTAAAGAATAATTGGCAATTGGTGTCTGTGCTAAGAAGGAGGTACACTTTTCTTTATGGGTGTAGTTACCTGTGTACAGTGGATGTGTCTATCTCTATTCACATACTTTAAAAATAATTTATTTTATATGTACGGATGTTTATTTTGCACATATGTCTGTGCACCCCATGCATACTGTTGTCAATGGAAGCAGGAAGAGGATGACCTGGAAGTGGAGTTTTAGGCAGTTGTGAACCACAATATGGATGCTAAGAATCAAACATAGGTCCTTTGGAAGAGCAGCCAGGGCTCTTAACTATTGAGCACTCTATCAAGCTCTCCATGCACATGTTAAAATTAAAAAGAAAGGACATTAAATTGGGAGAGAATGTGATGGGGTACCTCAGGGAGACCTAGAGGGGAAATAGGGGATAGATAGTATCAAGATATATTGTATACATGTATGAAAATTTCAAATAATAAACATTATTTTTGTTTGTTTGATTGTTTGGATTTTTTTGAGGCAGGGTTTCTCTATGTATCCTTGGCTTTCCTTGACTCTCTTTGCAAACTTGACTAGCCTTGAACTCACAGAGATCTGCCTGCATCTGTCCCCCAAGTGCTGGGATTAAAGGCGTGCACCACCATTGTTTTAAAAGTAAACATGCCTTTAGTATATGGAAAAATTAGAAATATACCAAATGTTCATTGTCAGAATCTATGATGTTGCCATCATCTTTTAGTGTAATGAAGCAGAAATAGTTATAAACATGACTTAAAATATTGACAAATGTAAATATTTTAAAGTTACTAAATGAGCAGAAAAATAAAAGTAGAGAAGGAATAACTTGAAAATAATAAAAATTTTGTCACTAATATACTTGCCTAACAAGATATATTGCAGAAATCATCAGTAAGACAAATAATAATTTAGGTCAGAAACACCAGTTTACATAAATATAGGAAGAATATCACAGAAAAAAGAAATAGACAAATAAAATATTTCTTTATTAATTTTTCTAACAAACACTTATTTAAAAGTAATAATATCAAAATACTATCCTTTGTGATGAGACATATATAAATAAAATGAATTAATCTTACAAAGGTCAGAAGGGAAGACCTAGGAATACTCTGCTATGAGGTATTGACATGGTGAGTAAAGTGGTATAATGTTATTTGATTGTAGTCTTCAATTAGATGTAAATAAATATTGGAATCTCCAGGAAAATTACTAATAGAAGTAACAAAGAAATATAAGATAAAACAAGAGGCATCACATTGAAGTTGGACAAGGCAAACCAACAGAAGGAAAAGAGCCTAAGGGGAGTCACCAGAACCAGAGACCTACTTGTTTAGATGTGCAAGAATTCCAACAAAATACTAAAGCAAATGCTATAATATACCTAGAGGACCTGGTGAAGACCCATGTTGGCCCTGTGCTTGGTGTATCAGTCTCTGTGAGTTCCTGTGAGCTTTGTGCAATTGATTTAGAGTGAAGAACTTGTTCTCCTAATGTCCTCCATCCTCTCTGGCTCTGAAACTGTCTCCTCTTCCAAGGGATTCCTTGAGCTCTGCAGGGAGGGATTTGATGGAGACATCCCATTTAGAGCTGTGTGTTCCAAGGTCTCTTTCTCTCTGAGTAATGTCAGGCTATGAGTCTCCATATTTGTTCCCCTCTGCTGTAGGAGGAGGTTTCTTTGATGATCACTGAATAAGGCAATGATCTATAAGTACAGAGGAATGTCATTAGGGATAATTTAAACACTATCTTTGCTTTTTAAGCCCGGTAGTATTTTGTTTTACTCTAGGACTCTCTGCTATCTGGCCTTTGATACTTAGTCACTCAAGCAGTGTTGGGTATGGCTTCTATCTCATGGAGTTGACCTTAAGGAAAATCAGACATTGGTTGCCTATTGCCTCGCGGTTTGTGCCACCATGTTAGGGCAATGATGGGACACATGTTTATGTAAAAATTTATTTTGTTTTTGAGACTATAATATAATTGCATCAGTTTTCCCTTCCCTTTCTTCCCTCCAAATTATCCTGTTGATTTTTTTCTTTTCCTGTATTCTTCTTTCATACTATACAACCCTACTGTAGCCTCCTTTCCATTTCTGCATCCCACCCTCCTCCACCTTCCCTCTTCCCTAGTTCCATGGCTCTTCTGTTTCCCTTCAGAAAACAGCAGGCTTCCCAGTGATATCAAACAAACATGGCATAAGACGGTGCATTGATACTAGGCATAAACCGTCATATCAAGGCTGGATGAAACAACTCAGTAGGAAGAAAAAGGTCTCATGAGCAGGCAAAAGAACAGGTATACCCTCACTCCTACTGTTAGGAGCCCAACCAAACACCCAAGCTAAACAGCCATAGCATGTATGAAGAGGCCCTTGTACAGACCCATGCACTCTCCACATTTGCTACTTCAGTATCTATGAGCACTGCTTAGTTGATTCTGTGGAATGTGTTCTCCTGGTGTACTTTCCCTCTATGGCTCCTACAATCCTCTTCCAAGCTCTAAGCCACCATTGCCACAGTGCATCTGGCAAGCAAGACGAGTTGTGGGTTAATAGTTTTGTGGGCTGGTTGGTGTCCCAGTCCTACCACTGGGAGCCTAGCCTGATTACAGAAGATGACCAGTTAAGGCTCCATATCTTCTGTTACTAGGAGTGCTTGCTAGGGTAGCCCTCATAGGAGCCATGAAGTTTCTATCATACTAGAGTTCTATACAGCTCCCTAAATGCCTAACTGTTTATGCTATCTCTCTCTGTACACTCTCCCTCTGTCCCTACCTCTCCAACCTGATACCTCCTGCTCCTATCCCAAGTCACCCCCAGTCAACTTAAAAATCAATTTTTAAAAATAATTTATTTTTTATTTCTTCAAGTTACATCTCAATCACAATCCCCTCCCTACTCACCCCTCCAGTCCCATCCACCCTCCTCCCCCTCAACCCCCCATCCTCTTCCCTTCTTTTTTTTTTTTTAGTTTAAGGTATTTCTTTTTTCCCCCCAACAGCTCTCCCTTTCAGTCCAAAAAATGGTTCTTTTTCTTATAACTATAAATACAATACAAAACAACAGAAATAAATAGGCCACAATTATAAGAGTTATATGGCTTAGCATACATTCCCAATGTCCAGTTCATATGTATTTGGCACCTGACTTTAACATTCTACTATCTAACCATCTCCATGAGTTTAAAGTTCTATATCTAACTCAGCTTTCATACTAACTTGCCTCATAATTTTAAAAATATCTTCTTAGATCCAGAACACCCTCTTGATTCCTAAGCAACTCAAAATTTCCCCTTCCAGGGACATCCATGGGTTTCTCCCACCCCCAGACCTCTCTTCCTTATCTAACTTCTCTGGGTTTGTGGATTATAGTGTGATTTTTCCTTTACTTATCAGCTAATATCCACTTATAAGTTAATATCAGCTAATATTTGCATGTCATATATGTCATGTTTGTATTTCTGGTTTTAGTTGCCTCATTCAGGATGATTTTTTTTAATTCCATCTATTTGCCTATAAAATTCATGATGTCAGTCCCCCCCCCCAACAGCTGAGTAATACTTGCAACAACAGAGTAGTATTAATCAATTTTAATCCTCTAAGATAATCTGGCTTCAGTCAAAATTCCTGAGATACTTGCATTTTATGGCTTTCTCTGCTCCAGTTGTTTACTGATGATGTCTCCTGGACCTCTCCTTATGGCTGAATCCCTACTTCCTGTCTTTTTCCCTTCCTCTGGCTGTCAGGAAATCCAGCCCTATTCTCTCCCTTGTTCAGTCATTGGCTGATCATCCTCTTTATTCACATATCAGGGAACAATTGGGGAGCAATGTTTACACAATATTGAGACAGGAGATTCTCAGAATAAGGATTGCAACCATATATTTGAGCACCAAAATTGGCCTTTGTATCTTTATACAGTGCACGACAACACTATGCCTATATCTTCCCCTTTTAGTCCAATGAAAGATTCTTTCTCTTGCAATAGTATTATCTATATACAATAATAAAAATTATGAAAACTATCAGTTAAAATTTTTATTTAAGTATTTGACAACCTTGGAGAACATATTCTACTATCTATCCTATCTTGGTGAGTTTAAAATTCTGTACCTAAATCAATTTATATCATAACTTATATAGACTTAAAAAACATCTTCTTGAATCCTAAACAATTTAAGCTTAATTGTGAGACTGTAGCTAGCAAGTCTTCAACCCCATAAGAGACTTAAGATGGAATAAATATTACCTTAGTATACAGGTAATATACGCAAATAGCTTCCAAAACTATAGAAATGACCGACATAATTGACTGCCAACAATTCTCCAAAATTCTTTATAATGTTGGAACATCATCTTCAGCCTTCTGGCTCAGAATATCTGACAGACTTTTCTGTGAAGCAGGAATTATGAAGGACTGCATACCTTGTCATTGCAAAGCTCGATAGTTGACTTCCCTGCATCCATGTTTGTCCAGTTTGGATAGTATGCTGTCTGCAGTTGAAGCAAGGGAATTTTCCTTCCTAGTCACTAGCTTGCCACATATGTTTGAGTTTTCAATTGGATTCTACTGATTAATGTGCCTGTTTTTATGCCAGTACCATAATGTTTTTATTATGATTTTATTATGTAGTACAGCTTGAAATCAGGGATGGTAATACCTTCAGAAGATTTTTTTTTGTTCACGTTTGTTTTAGCTATCTGTGTTAATAGTTTTTCCATATAAAATTGAGTATTATTGTTTTCAAGGTCTGTAAAGAATTGTGTTGGTATTTGTAATGAAGATTGCATTGAATCTGTATATTATTTTTGGTAGAATGGCTATTGTTACTGTATTAATTCTACCAATCTATGAGCATGGGAGATCATTCCATTTTCTGATTTCCTCCATTTCTTTCTTTAAATACTTAAGGTTTTTGCCATTCAAGTCTTTCACTTTCATGGTTAGTGTTACCCCAAGATATTTTATATTTTTATGGCTATTATTAAACGTGAGGTTGACACAGGAGAATGTTCATGATTTGGAGGATAGCTTTGGTTACAGAGTGGAAGCTTGGCTCCATAAAACAAAAGAAAAAATCACCAAGGAAGAATTGTGGTGTTTGGATTTCTGGTCTCTGGATTTTATACATAGATATATTTTTAATTATGTGCTTTTTAATTTTCTTGTTATAGTTTCATCCAGAATTTTAGGACCAACTTCAAAGGCCTGATCAAACAAGGGAAGATCAATATCACTGGAATTTCAGTACAATTGAGCAACATTTCCTAATCATTTTGTTTTCGTAATGATAATATTCTGTGCTTATGCTTAAAAAAATTCTTCAGGACAGTGTTTGAGAGGGGAAAATAGTCTTTCCACTCTGGAGACTCTTTTATTTTATTTTAACTTTTCATTTTACATCCCAATCACAGCATCCTCCTTCTCCTCCTGAGTCCCACCCTCCCACCTCCTTCTCTCATCCCCCTTTCCTTCTCCACAGAAAAGGGGAGCCTTCTCCCCTACCAGTACCATCCCACCTCAGCATATAGATTCACATCAGGTCTGAGTGCTTCCTCTTCCACCGAAGCCAGGCACCACAGCCATGTTGAGGAAAAGTGATCAAAAAGCAGGCCTCATCGTCCTTGCCAGACACAATCCCAGTGCCACTTGCTAGGGGTGCACATGATGACCAAGCTTCCCATCAGTTATATATGTATATGGGGCCTAGGTCCAGTTCATCTACACCCTTTGAATTGTGGTTCAGACTCTGTGAGTCCCCATGGACCTAGGTTAGTTAACTCTGTTGGTCCTCTTGTAGAGTTCTTGTCTCATCACTCTGGAGACTGTTTTGGAGGCATTTCCCTCAGCAAAGTTATAGTGAATCATCATTTATTCTTCATGTTTCAGTCAACTATAGGCAAATCTTTTAAACTTTCTTTTTATTCTTCATTCCATTTTGATGTTAAGATCTCCAGGGAGAGTTTGTGCCTTTTTTCCACCAGGGCACTAACCCGAAGATCAGGATTGACAGTCACAGGTGTGTATAGCAGGTAGATCTGCATGAACCAAGCAATTTGGGGCATTGGATATGCATTTGGAATGAATTGGTGACTAGAAGAATTAGGTCTACTCTATGAGAAAGCATTCCTCTCCTAATATTTTCCAGAAATTATCAAGTTGGAAGTCATACTAATATAAGTCATTATGAAGCTATAAACACTCAGATGTATTTACTGAATTTCATGAATACCATTAGTAGCTTCCCAATTCTTTCATGGATGTTATAAAAAATGCTTTGGACACCGAGTTCATGTTTTGGTATTGTGATGATTTATATTGCATATTTGTAAAAACTGCACTGATGTCCCTGGGAATTCTAATGAGATGCACAGAAAGAAGATACAGAATGTACTTTACAAATGGGAAAATTTAACTCTATTTTTCTTCGTTCTAATTTTTTACATTTTTAATTTTCTTTTTATTTATGTTCTGACTCAAGTAATATAAATATTTTTTACGTTTATTTATTACTTCAATTCACATCTCCATCACACTCCTCTCTCTTCACCCATCCCGGGCCCACTCTCTCACCGTCCCATCCTCTCTGCCTTCTCCCACCTATCCTACTCCTTCAGTGTGGGGTGCCCTATATATCAGCCCCCTTCAGTTCAGCAGCCATATGATGTCTAAGAGTTTCCTCTTACACTGGGTGCCTACATGGTAGCTCCACTAAGGTAAAGGATCCAACTAACAAGTAGCAAAGTCTATGTTCTTGTTCCTTTCAGTCTGTTGGCTGTAGGATAGTTATCATATACTATAGGGCTAAAATCCAGTTACAAGTGAATTGATGCCATGTGCATCTTTCTTGGTCTGGGTTAGCTTACTCAGGATGAACTTTTCTAGTTCTATCCATTTGTCAGAAAATTACATGATTTCCTTGTTTCTGATGGCTGAATAGTATGCCAATGTGTAAATGTACCACAATTTTTTTTACATCCATTCATTAGTTGAGGGACATCTGGGTTGTTTCCAGTTTCTAGCTATTACAAATAAAGCTGCTATGAACATAGCTGAGGATATCTCCTTGTAGATTGATGAGGACTCATTTGGATGTATACTCAGGAGTGGTATGACTGGTTCTTGAGGTAGAGCTATTCCAAGTTTTCTAAGATATCACCAGATTGATTTCCATAGTTGTTGTACACGTTCGCATCCCACTAGCAATGGAGGAGTGTTCCTCTTTCTCTATACCCTCTCCAGCATGTGCCTGTCACTGGAGTTTTTGATCTTAGCCATTTTGACAGGTTTGAGATGGAATCTCAGAGTCGTCTTGAGTTGCATTTCTATGATGATTAAGGATGTTGAGCATTTCTTCAATTGTCTCTCAGTCATTAGAGATTTCTGTTTTGTGAATTCTCAGTTTAGCTCTGTACCCCATTTTTTATTGGGTTATTTTGTTTCTTGGTGTTTAATTTCTTGAGTTCTTTATAAACTTTGTGTATTAGCCCTCTGTGAGATGTGGGATTGGTAAATATCTTTTCCCAATCTGTAGAACAGGCATCAAAGAAATCCAATGAATGTTTAGGTCCTACTTCAAAAATCTGTACTCCATAAAATTTGAAAACCTAAGTGAAATGGACAATTTTCTTGACAGATCCCACCTACCATGTTAAATCAAGATCAGGTTAACAAATTAAACAGTCCTATAAACCCTAAGGAAATAGAAGCAGTCATTAAAAATCTCCCAATCAAGAAAAACCCAGGGCCAGATGGTTTCAGCACAGAATTCTACCAGACTTTCAAAGAAGAGTTGATACCAATACTCTTCAAACTATTCCACAAAATAGAAACAGAAGGAACACTGCCAAATTCATTCTATGAGGTTACAGTCACCCTTATACCTAAACCACAGAAAGACCCAACAAAGAAAGAGAATTTCAGACCAATTTCCCTCCTGAACATAGACACGAAAATACTCAATAAAATACTTGCAAACAGAATCCAAGAACATGTCATAATTATTATACACCACGATCAAGTAGGCTTCATTCCAGGAATGAATGGGTGGGTGGTTCAACATACAAAAATTCATTAACGTAATCCACCATATAAACAAGCTGAAAGGAAAAAAAACACACATGATCATCTCACTAAATGCTGAAAAAAATTTGACCAAATGTAAATGTAAGCACCCCTTCATGCTAAAAGTCCTGGAGAGAGCAGGCATACAAGGCCCATACCTAGAAATAATAAAGGTAATATACAACAAGCCCATAGCTAACATCAAATTAAATGGAGAAAAACTTAAAGCATATCACCTAAAATCAGGGACAATGCAAGGATGCTCACTCTCCTCCTATATTTTCAACATAGTAGTTAAAGTTCTAGCTAGAGCAATAAGACAACTAAAGGAGATCAAGGGTCAAGGGGATACAAGTTGGAAAGGAAGAAGTCAAAGTATCCCTATTTGCAGATGATATGATAGTATACATAAGTGACCCTAAAAATCCCATCAGAGAACTCCTAAAACTGATAAATACCTTGTATCCAGCAAGGTGGCTGGATAAAAAAATTAATTTAAAAAATCGGTAGCTCTTCTTTATACAAAAGATAATTGGGCTGAGAAAGAAATGAGGGAAACAATACCCTTCACAATAGCCACAAACAACATAAAATACCTGCAAGTGAAAGATCTGTATGACAAGAACTTCAAGTCGTTGAAGAAAGAAACTGAAGAAGACATTAGTTCTACCTTTTGAAGACAATTTTGATATTTAGTAATAGCATTTAAATTTTCTACTTATAAACATAGGAGCAAGTGTATTGTAGAGGATAGGTGATTGTTTTAAATAACAAGAATCTTTATAATAACCACCACCACAACAAAACCAAGAAGGAAACAAATATGTGTCATTTTATAATCTAAGATATCATGAGTAATAATTCATCCATTTGTAAAAATTGAAAAGAATGCATGAACGATTCTAATAAAGATGTGTTATAAAAATTAATGTTTTTGGAATCACCATGCAGCCTGCTTCCATCTATTTCCTTTCTCCCCTCACCCTCTGCTCCCTTTCCCTTCTCTTTTGTTTTCTCTGTAGTGCTTAGAATGAACCTAGCATCATTCATATGATAGGCAACCTTTTTGCCACTGAGCTGCATTCCCAGCTTTTAATTATCCTAAGAATTTCTCATTCATGAAAAGTTGGGGCCGGAGAGATGGTTCAGAGATTAAGAGCATTGGAAGCTATTCCAGAGAACCTGGATATGATCACCAACACCTACAATGTCAGCTAACAACTATCTGTAATTCGAGTTTCAGGGTATTAGATTCACTTCTCTGACCTCCATGGGCACCAGGTGCATATAGTGCATAGGCATAGACAAAATACCCATAAGCATAAAATAAGAATAAATAGATCACAGAAATTAAAAAAAAAAAGAACTTGTTCCAGTTTCCTCTTTACGTGAACAAAGTTGCTTTCATTTCTTTTCTCAAATTGCATTGGTTAATCATTACAAGGACAGCTGGGGCTTGGCCAAGCATTTAATTTCTGTCCTGTGAGGGAAGAAGAAGTAGTATCTTCTTAGTTGGAGGTCCGAGTCGCCATGAATTCTAAGCAGCAGACAGTGAGACTAAATGACGGCCATTATATCCCTATACTGGGCTTTGGTACCTATGCACCTCAAGAGGTAATAGTGGCAGTTGGGATTGAGGGTTCAAATATGGAAATCTTAAATAAGTGGGGCTGATGTGGTATGTGCAGTGCAATCATTTGAGTTCTGATGTGATTCTGTGGTGCTAACCTGGTCCTCTGTTTTACTGTTCTTAGAAGACTGTACTCAGCATCGTGGCTGATCCAAGAGCACCTAGCCCCAGATTATTGTGGGCACAGGTTTTTAAAATCCATTTATCTTCATCCCAATTAGGTAGAAAGAGTGAAACCAAGCTAGCAAGAGCACTGCCTGATGAACACTATAAGGAACATGTTTTTATTTATTTATTTATTTATTGACAAGTTTAAAACATGTATTTAAAATACAATTTATAAAATGCTTAATCTGCCGACTCAGGAGCCCTCGTGGGGGTTTGGGTGGGGAGCTGCCTGCTACCCCAGCAGAGCGAGACTGCAGGGTGCAGCCCTCCCAGGCACTTCTGTACAGATGCCCAAGGGTTCCCCTGGGGCCACGGGACCAGAAGCAGGACCTCAGAGGTTTTCTTGAGTCTCTGCTTACCAGGGAGACTGGATATAGCCCTGCCAGCCCGTCCCTGAGCGGAGCAACCCCAGATGGGGCAGAGCAGGGTATGGCGGGGCAGGACAGGGCTGAGGGACATGTTTTTAAAAAGTGCTTGTTGGCTGCTTGGAGTTCTTTTGTTGAGATGTGTGTTTTTATATGTGCTCATCTTAAAACTGTACTGTTCTTGTTCATGTGCTGTATAGTTTTATATCAACTTGACACAAACTAAAGTCATCTGAGAGGAGGGAACATCGATTATGAAAATGCTTCCATAAGATCTGGCTGTAGGGAATTTTCTAAATTAGTTATTGTGGTAGGAGGACCCAGTCCATTTTGGGTGATAGAATTCCTGGGCTGTGGTCCTTGGTTCCATAAGAAAGCAGGCTGAGCAAGCCAAAAGGAGCAAGCCAGGAAGCAGCACCCCTCAGAGGCCTTTGCATCAGCTCCTCCCTTGAGGAAGAGTTTCTTGCGTTTCTGCCTTGATTTTCCTGGATGATGGGGTAAGACTTGAGATTTGTGATGAAATAAATCATTTTTTCCACAGGTTGCTTTTGGTCTTGGTGTTTTATCACAGGAATAGAAATTCTAAGCTAATGAACATTGAAGAAAAATACTTTTTCTTGAATTGCATTCAGTTTTCTATAGCAATATAAATTACAACTTCATTTTCATCCTTTAACTAAGGAAATTCTATATTTTTAATTCATATTTAGCAACAATACAAAAAACTTAATTTTTCTCCAATCACAATTCCCACAAAATAAGAAATTATAGCTTAAAGGAGGGTATGCTGCTGAATTGTGTGTGTGTGATGTTCTTAATTTTCTAGGTATCAATATCTGCCTTTGAGTACATATCTTGCTGATAGTTTTTACTTTTTTTTCTGTGTAAAAAGACTTTTCATCTTAGTACCCAACTATCTAGTGAAGTTCCTATTGAAAAACTGAACTTTAAATGATCCCTAGGAATATTGATATCTTCATTTCATAACAGAAAGATGAAACATTTCCATGAACTACCTGTGCAAACACTAGGGTTCATGCATACATATGCACATGCTTTCATCTGGTTTCCATTAAGCCAGGCTGGTTGTATAACAAGCTACAAATGAACATCTTAGAAACATAGACTCTAAAGTATTTCTATTTAAATGCTTGTATTTTTGCAAATTTGAAGTAGAGACTTCGATGTATTTTGTGTGAATTCCCTAGGAGAAGGCTCCTAGAAGATTGTGTAGTGTTTCTTCTCTGTTTGGTCTCATGTCCTTTTTCTTGTATAAATTTCATGGCTTCATATATGTAGAGATTCTTCTAGCAAATATCAGATCCAGTGGAAACCCCTAATGTCAATGACTAATCTGTAATTGACTAGACAAAAGTGATTCCTGGAGTGCTCTGCTCTTGTGACTCAATGGGAAAGATTCATACGAACTCAGTTGGATTCTTCACTGCATGTGGACACCTCACTGAAGACATGGGGAAACTTGATATTGGAGAAGAGTTTTTTCTTTGTTCATGTTCCTTGAAAATTTTATGTCATATTTATCTCTAAATGCTGCTTTTGGTTGCTCTTAGGTACCCAAAAGTAAGGCTACAGAAGCCACCAAAATAGCAATAGATGCTGGGTTCCGCCATATTGATTCTGCCCACATGTATCAAAATGAAGAAGAGGTAGGACTAGCCATCCGAAGCAAGATTGCAGATGGCACTGTGAAGAGGGAGGATATATTTTACACATCAAAGGTACTGTGAATATGGTACGCAAATAAGTAGCTTGTGATGTGTTGAAATAATCTTGTCATGATTAGGTCAGTGAATGTTGGTGAAAAACACAAATTGACCCGTATTATTGGATACCATGCTAAACATTGACTTTTTTGATTTCCTGAACAACTATGAAAATTTCTCATTGCTCTGAACACTATTGCTCTTGTTCATCAGTAAGATACAATACTATTTTAAAAAACACTTTATGTGTTAAACAAGATATAAGTAATTTCTGTTCTTTCTCTTTTATCTAGGAAATAACTGGATGTTGAAAATATTTTCCAATCTGATACATAAATGAGGCATGAATTTTCCAATTTTTCTTGGTTAATTAAATTAGATTTATTTTCTTCAGGAAATATTTGTTTTTATAAGTAGAAAAGAAATAGTAGAAAAAGTAAGAAGTATATGAAAGTACATTCATAAGTCATTAACAGTTATAGTCATTATTTGTTATTATGTACTGTATATAATTGTGCATGTCATACTTTTCTGTTACTGGTACCATTACCACAACATATTGAGTAATGTATTGTGCTGAGTAATATACTGAGTAATATATTTTATGATGGCTATGATGTCACTAGGCAATGGGAGAATTCAGCTTAATAATAGTATATGGACCACCACTATATGTGTAGTTAGTTCATTGCTAACCAAAATTTAGTTATGTAGCACATGACTATGTGTTCTATAGTTGTATTTTGGTGTTTCTTTACTAAGTAATTTCCTATAAAAACAAAACTATGTGTGTTCTTCAATTTTTAAAGTCTCACATTTATAAATAAAGTATATATTGAAATTTTTGTTGTTATAGAAGGACATGATTCCAATGTGAGTTGTCAGACAGTGTCAATATTTTTATTTTTTGAAATTACTCTGGCTCAGTTAATGAATCTTAGGGATGACACTATTCATTATGCCACTTTACTGAAAGGAAGTTGGAATATAGATACTGGGAATACCTCCATCTCAGTATTAGCTTACAATAATATTTTACAATCCTCCTAAATGAGTGTTCCCTGACTAATATATTGTCCAATAGCCCAACTTATAGATTATATTTTCTTCCCCTGTGTGTGATTTAAAACTATTCATTATAGATGTGTTAATGTCTTGACTACATGGATGTATATGTACCTGAGTAAGCCTGGTGCCTGCAGAGATGAGAAGGGGCATCAGATCCCCTATAACTAGGGCTAAAGAAGATGGTGAGCTACCATGTGGGTGCTGGGAACCAAATCTGGGTTGTCTAAAGAGGAGCAAGTACTTTCTTGCTATAACATATCTCTAACCCTCCATGGGTTATTTTCAATTTGCATGTTTTATTCAGCTTCTCTTTATATAGACACACCAGCACTGCTTCCTGTTCCTATAATGGTTAGGGAAGGTTGAAAGCATACATGACACTCAATCATTCCTTCATCAGCTGTGCTACTAAAAAGACCTGTGACTCCAAATTAACCCCACCTAAGAACTCAGAGTCAGAAAATGCAGGCCACCCAATTTTGCTCCTGGTAACACAATTCTAGAAGGATTTCAAATGACTTATTTAGACCTAGAGGAGCAAAAGCATTGTATGCTAGAGAACAATTCCTTCATTGCTGTTGTTTTTCTATAAAGTGTCTGTTCCTATAGTGTTCTTAGTAACCCTGGGACATCCTCAACATATTTACACAAAGGTAATGAGGTTGTACATTACAAATAATAGCTAAGGGTGAGGTCAGATTTCCTTTATATACAATAACCAAAACAACACATCATAATGAATTATATACGAGAAAAGTTATTGCATATTAGACTCAAAGTCTTTTTTAAATTCAGTGAAATATAACTTTGATGATAAATTATTATTACTTGATGAAAGTTTTGGGACTTGAGTAATTTTCTAGATTAACTCATACTAAATAAACATTTAAGAGAGTTCCATGACTCAATCAGATGGAAAAAAATTCAAGAGGAAAAGAAATATTTTCTCCCATGGTTGCCACTGTCACACTAGTCTCTTTGTTAGGTAAAGTAACTGAGTAAACCCTTGAAATTTAATAAATCAAAGTCAGTTCCATTCTTCAAATTTTGTAGCTTTGGAATACTTTTCATCGTCCAGAACTGGTGCAACTTTCCTTGGAACAGTCACTGAAGAAACTCCAGTTGGACTATGTGGACCTATACCTCATTCATTTCCCAATGTCTCTGAAGGTATGCATTTGGATAACCAAAAATTTCATCTCTAATGTTAACATTTTTCTGGTTGGCTGAACTCTATAAAAATTTAAAATATAGTTCACTTAGTTTTAGAAAAATACTCCAAATGATTTATGCAAAGAGTTGATCGGATTATGTGAATGGAGAGTTTAAGTCACGAACAGCTTGACATTTTTTAACTGGTCTTTTTTGTGAAATAAATTTTTTATTTCTTCAAGTTACATCTCAATCACAAGCCCCTCCCAACTCCCCCCTCTAGTCCCACGCTCTCACCCTCTTCCCCCTCAACCCACACATCTTCTTCCTTTTTTTAAGTTCAAGGTATATCTTTTTCCCCCAACAGTTCCCCCTTTCAGTCCAACAAATGGCTCTTTCTCTTATAACAACAAATACAATACAAAACAACAGAAATAATTAGGCCACAATTATGAGAGTTTTATGGGTTAGCACACATTCCCAATGTCCAGTCCATACGTATTTGGCACCTGACTTTAACATTCTACCATCTAACCATTTCCATGAGTTTAAAGTTTTATATCAACTCAACTTTCATTCTAACTTGCATTACAATTTTAAAAACATCTTCTTAGATCTATAACACTCTCTTGACTCCTAAACAACTCAAAATTTAATCATGAGACTCTAGCTATCTAGTCTTCAACCACCTCAGAGACCTGAGGGATAAACATATCTGGTTATACAGGAAGTGCTGGGCCAGTAGCTTCCAAAACTAAGAAATGACATGCCAGTAGCTGCCTGGACAGTTCCCAATTTCTCTCCATACATTACAGTATCAATCCTCAGCCATTTGGCCCTGTTTCTCTGACAGACATTGATTGTAAAGCAGGAATTATGAAGGACTTGTCTACCTTGTCTTGGCAGAGCCAGGCTGTTGACTTAACTGCTTCCAAGTTTTGTCCTTTTTGGACAGCATTCTGTCTACAGTTGAAGCAAGGGATTTTTCTTGCCAAGATATAGGCTTGCCACAAATTCAACCATCTCCAATTGGAGATTCTTCGATGCTCATCTTCTACTTGGAGTTGAATAGGGGGTGCTGTCAGGAGCAGACATGTCTCAAAATCAAAAAAAAAATCTTAAGTTAAGAAAACATCTTTGAATGCCACATTCTGCAGATCTCTTGAGGTTTTTGAAGACCACCTATCTATCTCTTATATTTGGATAAGCAAATGTTGTTTGTCTCTTAGCAACTTGATTTCTGATTAGCTTAGAAAATAACTGTGATAGACTGTCTTAGTACCTACCAAAATGACCTGCTTGAATGACTATTAGTTTCCATATCTTAATTATCCTAAACAGTTTATGGCAGTTGGTAGCAAAAGGCCAAAACTTCACATTTCATTTTTAAGCATTACTACGTACAATACCTTAAAGAGACTTACCCTTAATTTTGTATCAACATACAAAGATCTATATCGATGTGGCCAAATACAATCTTAATTTTGCATCAATATACATAGCTCAATACCAATTTAGCCAAATAGAATCTTAATTTTGTATCAATATACAAAGGTATAAGGGCATATTCAATAATCTGTCCTTTTTTCTTGAAGTTCAACTTTTGTCTACAAACTTCTTTGGACATTTAAATAGCTGAGCACAAAATGACTGAACATCAAATGATTCTATTAACATTTTTAACCATTTTTTTTATTCTTATTTGGGCCCCAAACAGGTTTACTACGCCCCAAATCAGCAGGAAATCATTTTAAGAGAGCAACATCCCATCTCCAGAAGGTGGGGTGGGTGGTTTTCCCCCCTTTGGTCATTTGATGGGTTATAGAAAATCTTGTTATTTAGGGGGAGAGATTACAAGCTGTTAAAAGGTCTTGTTAAATAGGTATTGGATGTTAGTCCCAGAGTCTTCTCTCTTTTTCTTTTCTGTATCCTTTCTCTCCTATGTAGGGGTGGACAGACTTGAGAAAAAATGGGACATAGATATAATATAGGAATGATTTTTAACTAGTCTTAAAAAGAGTCTCTGATTTTCAATTCCTGAGTGTGAGTGTTTTGTATATCTTGTACCATGTCTGTGTCTAGAAGACACAGAGTACCCAATGAGTCTAGAAGATGATATTGAATCTCCTGGGATAAGAGTTATAAGCAGTTATGAACTGCCATGTGGGTGCTGGAAATTGAACCTGTGTCCTCTCAAAGAGTAGCAAGTGATCTTAACCATTGAGCAATCTCTTCAGCTACAAATTTGCTTAGTTTTTATTCCAGCAATTGCCATTGATGACAAATTTAGCCTTAAAGTAGTTTGAAGTTCTAGTTCTTTGACATGTGTTGGTTTCTCTGTATTTTATATCATTAAAGAAATCTTTAAAATATACCAGTCTCGGGCTGTAGTGATGGCTCAGTGGTTAAGAGCACTTGCTGCTCTTGTCAAGGAGCTTAGTTAAGTTTCCATCTCTCACTCCAGGCAGCTCGTAATTGCCTGTAACTCCAGCTCCAGGCAATTCTTCTCTTCTTACTGGCCTTTATCTTGCCTTCACTGTTGTGATACATACAGACATATTAAGACACAGACACAGGCACATACAGACACACACAGACACACACGCGCACACACACCAAACAAACACAGAAAACAACAAAAGAAAACCTAACAACCCCATCTTCTCATCTTTTGTTCACTTACCTGGCCTGAAGCACCCACAAGTGTGAAGAAAACTGATTGTTTACCATGGGTCAATAATGAAATCTATTGTTGGCAGGTATCACTGCCATATTCCTGCCAAATTCCCAAGTGAAGGTGGCCTTGAACAGAAACTTAATGTAGTCTAAGTACCTAGAAATAATTTCTTTATTAGTATAAAATTATGCTTAATAACTGTGGTACTCAAAGACACACTTTACAACCCTATGCTCAACACTTATGACTAGTGCTATATGAAATATGATCCACCCATCAACTGGAAGTTCTATTCACAACACTCTCTTTATCAGTAAGCTTTGCTAATGAGAAGAAACGCATTTGTTGAGAAATTACTTTAACATTTGTCTCTATTGCAGCCAGGAGAGAATTATTTACCAAGAGGTGAGGATGGAAAACTCATTTTTGATACAGTGGATATCTGTGCCACGTGGGAAGTAAGTACTTGGATTAGAGAGCCTAGCGCAGAAGTACAGAGAGGGAGTGGAGAGTCAGGACTTGTGAGAGTGAGATGTGCATCTATCTTGTAAAAGCTAATGATCTCTATAAGGGGTGTTTTACTTTAAGTGTGTGGACCATGCATGACTACGATGTAATAGAAATAGAGGTTTGCCTAAAATGGTCATAAAGAGTCTAAATGACTAAGGATAGTTCAGGGTCATCTTAACAGTTGATACTATCATTCTCCTTACTGTTTTATTTTTTTTCCTAGGAAGTAATTCCAAGAGGTTTAATTTTTATTTCCTTACTGTGTTCTTCCTAACATTATAGTTTTTCACTTAATAATTTAATTGTTTTTGTTTTATGTGCATTAATGTTTGCCCACATGTCTGTACAATATGTCTATGCAAGGGTGTCAGATTCCATGGAACTAGAGTGAGAGCTAATTGTAAGCCATCATGTGCCTAGTACAAATTAAGTCCGGTTCTCTGGAAGAGCATCCAATGCTAATAGTCCCTAGATTTTTAATTGATATTAGTTTATATTTTGACATATATTTTTCCTCTCTAGGCCATGGAGAAGTGTAAGGATGCAGGGTTGACCAAGTCTATTGGCGTGTCCAACTTTAACCGCAGGCAGCTGGAGAAAATTCTGAACAAGCCTGGGCTCAAGTATAGGCCTGTGTGCAACCAGGTGGGGATTATCAGCCTCCCATCTTTTCTGTTCGTTTTTTTTTTCTTCCTCTGCTGATGCCAGGTACCAATTTGGGGAAAGAAATAACATTAGAAACTTGAGTGAACCTTTGAGATTAGCTTTTTTCAATTTCTCTTATTTCTGCCATCAGATAATGCATGAAAGCACATTTATTGTGTCCACAACTTGTCCTCTGAATTATTGTTTTTAGCAACATTAAAGGAAATAGTAAAGTTTGTTTATTGCAAATTGTGACCTAAATCATACTTGAGAATTCATCAATGATTTTGTCTAAGTCAGTCAATTTTTGTGGTTTGGAGATTGCATGTCATTTTTGACCACATTGTTGGCATTTTTTACCTGAGACATCCTTTGAACAATTTAATCTAGATGTACCATAGGTTCTTTTTTTAATCCATTCCTGGGTTGATGGACATCTGTGTTGTTTCCAGTTTCTAGCTATTACAAATAAGGCTGCTATAAACATAGATGAAGAAATGTCATTGTGGTTTGATGAGGAATCATTTGGTTGTGTACCCAGAAGTGGTATGGCTGGGTCTTGAGGTAGAGCTATTCCAAGTTTTCTAAGATATTGCCAGACTGATTTCCATAGTGGTTGTGCAAGTTTGCACTCCCACCAGCAATGGAAGAGTGTTCCCCTTTCTCCACAACCTTGCCAGCATGTGCTGTCATTTGAGTTTTTGATCTTAGCCATTCTGACTGATGTGAGATGGAATCTCAAAGTCGTCATGAGTTGCATCTCCCTGATGATTAAGGATGCTGAGCATTTCTTAAAGTATCTCTCAACATTAGGGATTCCTCCTTTGTGAATTCTCTGTTTAGCTCTGTTCCCTATTTTTTTATTGGATTATTTAGTTTCTATAAGACAGAATAATATGTAATAATTTTCATTATTAGTGTTTTGAGAAAGAAACCTGCTATAGGGATTACTATGGATTGGGGACTATGACTGCTTTTTATGTGTGCTTATCTCTTATTTTTCCATTCCCTTTCTTCTCTACAAATCCTCCCATATACCCATTTGCTTTCTCTTTCAAATTCAATTCACAAGCCTTTATTTTGATTAATTGCTGCTATGTACATATGCATGTGTATTTTCACACATACACACATCATATACATACACACACACACACACACACACACACACACATATATATATATGTATATCAATTCATGAATACAGCCTGCTCAGTCTGCATAATGGTACGTATATGTATGTATTTTAAGGACTGATCATTTGGTACCACATAACAGATTGGTATGCCTTCATTGGGGAAGACTATTTCTACTACTTTCAGAATTCATTAGTTGCTTGTATTTCTTTTTTCACTTCAGTAAGAAATAATTTATTTTCTGTTTTTGCATATATTTGGATTTATTTTTCTTATTTTCCTTTTAACATTGAGATTTACATAAATGACACTATTAGGATGTCCACATAACTGTTTTTTTTTTTTTGCTTTCCCTTCAATGTTTGTTTTAGTTTTCTATTTAATAATCAAAACTCATTGAATCCATCCATTGTCCCACATCTGGAATCAGTGATGACTCACCACAAACAAAAACAGGTGTTTGCATCCTCCAAGGATACAAAGCTCACTCACCTTAGAAATGCTACTTCTTCTACTGTTTCCTGCAACATAAGTACTGATTTTAATGATGTAAATCTGGAGCAATTAGTGGGAGTAATAGATGGGAAAGAAAGAAGTGGAAGAAGGGTGAATATACTCAAAATCTCTGACATATTTTATGAAAATGTATCTGAAATTCCTCACTATGTGCAATGAATATAAGCCAATTAAATTATCTATTTATAGACCTACCAAGCTGGCTCAGTGGGCAAAGGGTGTTGCCTTCAAACCCTTTGATTCCTGGTACCCACATGGTAGAAGAAAAGAACTGACCTCCCAAGTTGTCTTCTGACCACCACATGTTCACTGTGACATGCATATGAACATTTACCACTGTACAAAATACATGTATAAATGTAAATTATATCTTACTATATGATGTTTATACTTTCTTTTTTTTCCCTTTTGCCCCCCTACTTCTCTTTCCTCTTCATATTCTGCTTTTTTATTGGTTTGTTTGTTTTAGGAAACATAGTCTCTATTTGTAACACAAGCTGGCCTGAAACTTGTAGCCTAGAATGGTCTCAAGTTCATTGCCATCTTCCTTCTTCAGCTTCTTAAAATGCTGGGTTATGAGCATGAGTCACCACACCAGGCCTGATAGTGATATATTCAATTCAAATACCATTATATGGGTTAAACTAACTCACCTTTTAAATATTTTTTTAACATTTCTTCTTTACATTGAATATGGAAT
Source organism: Lophiomys imhausi (assembly GCA_907164525.1). Classification (NCBI taxonomy): domain Eukaryota; kingdom Metazoa; phylum Chordata; class Mammalia; order Rodentia; family Muridae; genus Lophiomys; species Lophiomys imhausi. Next base: position 197,073 of record CAJQZJ010034182.1, read on the forward strand.
TTTATATAAATTGGTGCAATTCTATTTCATCCATTTATAGGTAGAATGTCATCCTTATCTCAACCAGAGAAAACTTCTGGATTTCTGCAAGTCAAAAGACATTGTTCTGGTCGCTTACAGTGCTCTGGGAAGCCACCGTGAAAAACAATGGTAATATGGACAATGAGAATCAAAACAAAGGAACACATTGTTGAACAAACATTTTTTAATCTTATGACATTGTTTTTTGTAGTTCAGTCCGAAATGAACTGGAACAGGGAGAATTTTCATTAGGGGGAAAATAAAAGTCATAATTTCTTCATAATTACATGCATTTAATTTGCAAAGCCCTGACCTATATATCAACTTTCTTATATATTAGAAATATTCTAATAAATCAAAAAGTTAGGAGAAGGTATTAAACATTCCTGCCTTCCTTTCAGGGTGGACCAGAATTCTCCTGTTCTTTTGGATGATCCAGTCCTTGGTTCCATGGCAAAAAAATACAAGCGAACTCCAGCCCTGATTGCCCTTCGCTACCAACTGCAGCGTGGGGTTGTGGTCTTAGCCAAGAGTTTCACTGAGAAAAGAATAAAAGAGAATATGCAGGTGATGCGATGTTGTGGTTGTCAGGCACCTATGTAGAATTGTTCTATGTACTTTGTTGTTAGTCTTATAACCTTAGTCAGTCTCCCTTACATTTCCTGTGCATCTGTGCTTTAAGGGACTTAGATCCGCCTCCATAGAAACACCGCTATTTGCAGTTAGATATTATCTCAGTATTGCATTGGAAACTTAACCTTAAATGAGTAGCATGTTCTTTTCTTCAGTTTTTGAGATGAGGCTACCGAGACCAGGTGACTTTCATTCTCCAAATAGTATGTAGTTTATTTTGTGCTTTCATGTACACACTTATATTTTAATATTCAGGTCTTTAATCACTTTTAATGGATTTTGTGTCAACTAGTTTCTCACATCTTGGCTCCTTTGAGAGTGAGTGTCTGCATATTTCAAATCGGGGATCTTTTATACCATCAAAATGAGTAGTGCTAAAGTCAATCCATATCTACTTACAGGCTCTTCATGAAAAGTCACTATGAAGCATATTAGTTTGCAGTTAGAGATTTGTGTGGACAATCTGATCTCATTCAGGTCATTCTAATCTTGACCAGGCTCTCTGTTCTTCTACAATGAAGTTGCTCATGCATTTGAGGAACAGTGCAATATCTGCTCCAGGATACACATTGCACTGTCCTTAGTGGACCTGGTTTCTCCTCCCTGTTCTCTTATTCTCCCACTAGCTACATTGTACAATCCCCAAGCAGTTTCTCAATTCTGTAAACTGTTTTCATGTTTAATCTTATATCAGGTACACCATTCCTTCTTATAAATACAACTGAGGCCCTACGATATGCAGCAACAATTTCTTCCACGTCCTAATATGAACATCTCTAAATTCATTAAATACAGAATGGAATTTTGAGGATACAAAAATGCAATGTTCTTGTAGTCTATCTATTTCATTTTTGTATTCTGTAGTAAATTCATTGGTCTTCCTTCCGCTTTTGTTGAAATACCTCATTCTCAAATCTTTCTTTTCTCCATTATATTAAATTAACCACTATCATGAATATGGATTTCTTCCTTACATTATTCAGATTCTTTATGGCTTTTTTTTTTTTGTGGTTGACTGGTTTTAAGCTTTCTTGTGTGAAACACATTCAAATTCTTCTCCACTATTTTCGCTATTTTCGAAAACATCAATTTCTGTCCTTTCCAGCTTGTCCTTAAGTTTCACCAGATTTACTCTTTTATTATTTCAAATGTTGACTAAAATATACTTACTATTTAAAATGGATAATAAAATTAATTATCAATGATTCCATTTCTATACTCACTCCTACCATTGATTAATGTACTTACATTTGTTAATGAGACCATCCTCCAGATGTCCTAACTCTATTTTTACAGAAACTCATATGTATCTTGATTATTTTTTATGGATTATTCTGTTATAAGAATTTCAATCAATTTGTCAGTTTCTACTCAGAGGGTCTAAGTATTTGTTTGTAAAGGTTGATATTACATTGAACTAGTTTGTTATTTTGGAGACAATGCCTTTTTGGCAGTACTGAGGTGTTCAATTCATAATAATAATAGACATTTCCAATAACTGAAGTGGTTTTGTATGTATTGCCAACTTCTAGAAGTTTCAAACCAAAGAATTTGTATTTATTTTGTTTCCTCCTATTGAGTAATAAGAACATAGTTTATTATTGCTAACTTTCTTTTGTTGTTTTATTAGCTGCCAAATGTGCAGAATATATAAAGGAATTTTGTAAGAAATGTCTGTTACTTAATATGATTAATTTTAAAGGCATTTTAAACCATTTTTTAGTGTTCCTTTTTAAAATTTCTTCCAGCTACATCTCAATCACAATCCCTTCCCTACTCCCCCCTCCTGTCCCACCCTTCCACCCTCTTCCCCCTCAAACCCCCCATCCTCTATCCTTTTTTTTTTTTTAGTTTAAGGTAGATCTTTTCCCCCCAACAGCTCCTCCTTTCAGTCCAACAAATGGATCTTTCTCTTACAACAATAAATACAGTACAAAACAACTGAAATAAATAGGCCACAATTCTGAGACTTATATGGCTTAGCATACATTCTCATGTCCAGTCCATATGTATTTGGCCCCTGACTTTAACATTCTACTATCTAACCATCTCCATGAGTTTAAAGTTCTATATCTAACTCAGCTTTCATACTAACTTGCATCACAATTAAAAAAAAACAACTTCTTAGATCCAGAACACTCTCTTGATTCCTAAACAACTCAAAATTTAATTATGAGACTCTAGTTATCTATTCTTCAACCACCTCAGAGACCTGAGAGGGATAAATATATCTGATTATATAGGAAGTGCAGGATCCGCAGCTTCCAAAACTAAGAAATGACATGCCTATGGCTACCTTGACAGTTCCCATTTTCTCTCCATACATTACAGCATCAATCTTCAGCTGTTTGGCCCCGTTTCTCTGACAGGCATTGATTGTAGAGCAGGAATTATGAAGGACTTACCTACCCTGTCTTGGCAGAGCTAGGCTGTTGACTTACCTGCTTCCAAGTTTTGTCCTTTTTGGACAGCAGTCTGTCTACAGTTGAAGCAGGGTTTTTTTTTTTTTTTTGCCAAGAGATAGGCTTGCCACCAATTCAACCGTCTCACACTGGAAATTCTTCGATGCTCATCTTGTACTTGGAGTGGAATAGGGGATGTTGTCAGGAGCTGACATGTCTCGATATAAAAAAAAAATCTTAATTTAAGAAAACATCTTTGAATGCCATACTCTGCAGATCTCTTGGGGTTTTTGAAGATGCCCTATCTATCTCTTATGTTTAGACAAGCAAATGTTGCTGCCTCTTAACAACTTGATTTCTGAGTAGCTTAGAAAATAACTGTGATAGACTGTCATAGTAACTAACAAAATGACACGCTTGCATGACTGTTAGTTTGTATTTCTTAATTATCCTAAACAGTTTATGATGTTTGGTAGCAAAAGGCCAAAACTTCACATTTCCTTTTTAAGCATTACTAGGTACAATACCTTTAAGAAATGTTACCCTTAATTTTGTATCAATATAGAAAGATCAATACCAATGTGGCCAAATATACTCTTAATTTTGTATCAATATACTACGATCAATACCTATGTAGTCCAATACAATCTTAATTTTTGCATTAATATACAATGATCAATACCAATTTAGCCTAATATAGTATTTATTTTTTATCAATATACAAAGGTATAAGGGCTTATTCAATAATCTGTCCTTTTTTCTTGATCATGCTATTAAGAGAACATTTGATTTCATGAGCCCATTTGCTTCCATTTGTTAATAATAGGGAGATCATCATGTTGATTAAGTTTATGACATTTTATATAAGAAAATTTTATTGATGGCACATATTTGTCCTTTGAAGATTAATTATTAATATTTATAGAAGTCCTACTTTGAATTACACTAAAACAACATCTTTATACTCTAATTGCTCATGTTTTAGGCAAAAAATAAAACTGTGTTAATGAGAATATTCACTTGGAGTCAGCCACCACTTTTTGGTCTTACAATATTTCTGCCTTATCTTCCTTCCACATAGATCCCTGGGCCTTGAGAGGAGGGGTTCAATGAAGAACCCAGACAGGTCTAAGTGCTCCTTAGTCTTTCCATAACTGCATATTGTCCGGTTCTGGGTCTCCATGATAATTACACTCTACTTCAAGAAGAAGCTTCTCTGATAAGGGACGAATGATGTTTTGATCAATGGGTATAGAAATATATCACTATGAGTCATTTTATTGCCATATTCCTGACACTATAGAACTGGTGTATATGTCAATTCACATAGACATGGCAGCATGCAAAAGACCTGCACAAGTATAGGCCAGAAAAAAACTTCAGAATTAAAACATGAAAGTGGATGCAAAGTCCCACCTCTAACTAATTAGAACTAACATGATACCTGTTGGGAAAGAAAGAATCAATCAGTTTTCTCCAACGAATTATATCAACTATATTCCAGGGAAGGTACCATGCCTAGGAATAGTTGACTACAACAAAATGAATTCTATGGGTTTTTTTCCTGGGATTTTGTTTTGATATTTTTTTGTCTTATCGATTTTTCATTTATTTTGATCTTTTTATTTCTTTTGTGTTATTTTCTTTCTTTTGAGAAATACAGATCCAATTGGGTAGGTAGACTGGTGAAAGGAGTCTGAAGGATTTGGGGGAAAGGAAATATGATAAAAAACATTGTATGAAAAAAATTTAAATTAAAATATAAAAATTAATAAGTGACAACTAATGAATTAAGTTAAACATTTAAGCTACTGGCTTAGTTTGTTTTGGACCTTCCAAGAACACGATTATTATCATGATTGGAATCATAGTGGGTTTGTTTCTTCATCATATGTGTTAATACTTTTGTGTGTGAAGTTGTACATTTCCAGGATGTAATTCTAGAATTGATTTCCACGCCTGGTATTCATTATTTACTTAAATGTTTCGAAGAATATGTGTTTACTTTCTTGATTTCTTGAATATTTTAAACATTTTATCTACACTACTCAGTGTAGTTCATTTGGAATAGGCAGACTGGCAAATATGTAGTATAAATATAATAACTCAGTTCCTGTTTGTGTGATAGGTCTTTGAATTTCAGTTGACTTCAGAGGACATGAAAATCCTTGATGGCCTGAATAAAAATACTCGATACATAACTGCTTCTGGGTAAGTAATTTCAGTAAACATATTTTACTCAACTTTTTTTTCCTGAGGCTACTATAACATAATTGTTAGTAGTCACATTAATTTAAACAAGAAGTCCAGAGGATATGTTAAATCAGGAGTGTGGCAAAAGCTTTAACAACTATTTCTAACCTCGTGTGAATTCTGTCCTCTGTGACAAGAGCAGGAGTGGGACTCCTCTCAAACTGACCTACTACAGCAACTGCTCTCCTGTGAGTTCATGGGAAGTTCTGTGTCACCAGTGCTGAAGGATCTGTAGCCTTTATTGAGGCTTCTGAATTTGTCTATCTTGTGATTTACACTTGAGGCATTTCAATAAGCCTGTTGAAACATTTTCAATTCAACATCATGTCGTTTTCCCTATCACCTGCTGAATTCCTAATTATTTTAAATATGTGACCTCCAATCCTGTGGTCTGTGATATTTCCTCCTGTTAAATTGTTCTTTGAGTTCAGGCAATTTAATGTTTTCAATGGTTTGAAGAATTCTACTTCTTTTATATTGGACTTTTAAAAACCATTTTTTATTAATTAAAGTTAGATCTTGATCACAGCTCCCTCCTTATTCCTCTCCCAGTCCCATCTTCCACCCTATTCTCCCTTTCCCTCTCATCAGATCCTAATGACTGTGTTTATAAGAATGGCCTAATGAATTTTGTAGCTCACTTGTTATTGCTTTTCTTGAACATCGAGATCTCAATGTTGGAGATTAAGAAGTTATAGAGAATACTACTCAGGTATCAGAAACAAGGAAATCATTCAATTTGCTGTCAAATGAATGGAACTAGAAAAGCTAATCCAGAATGAGCTAACCCAGACTCAGAAAGATGTACATGGCATGTATGCACTTATAATTGGAGTTTAGACATATAGTACAGGATAACTATACTACAACCAACAGACTGAAAGGAACAGGAACATGGACTTTATTACCTGTTAGTGGGACACTTTGCCCTAGTGGAGCCCCCAGTGTAAGAGGAAGCTCTTAGTCTGTATATGAATGATAAACTGAGGGGGGTTGAGATGTGGGCACACCCCGCACCAGAGGAATAGTATAGGTAGGAGAGGGGATAGAGAATGGAGGGACCGAGAAGGGTGAAGGGAGGGTGCTGTGAGGGAGATGTAACTTGAAGTAACAAATAAATGTAATTTTTTTTTAAAAAAGAAGAAAAAAATAAGATTACAGATAACACTATAGCATGTAGAAGACAGTCCACCTTATGAAGAACTTTCAATCAACAAGAAACCTTATTCTTCCTTTGTGTTACATTTATCTTATAAATTTGAGGTAGAAAGTATATATATAGTGCAATGTAGGGGTTAGATAAATTAGATTTAGAAAATATATAGGAGTTTCTGATACTGTCTCTTAATTCGGGGCCTGAAGAGCATTATCAGCATGAAGTCAGCAAAAACAGGAAAGACTCAATAGACTGAAAAACAAGGTTGAAGTCAGGAAAACAGGAAAGACTTAATGGACTTGAAGAAACAAAGTATCTGGCCTGACATTGTTTTCAGCTGCTAAGTGGGCAGAGCCCAAATTAAGCTGAAACAGAGTTCCTCCTATTTAAGGACAGTGCATGGAGCCCAGAAAAAAAGAAGAGGCCCCTGATGCTAGAGATCTCCAAGAGTCCTGCTGAAAAAAGGGCTGGCCATTGATGGCCAGCTCTCTCCCTGAAGCAGAAAGAAGCCGGTGAGCAAAGAAAGCCTGAGCAAGACACCAAAAGGCCAAGGACTGGACCCTGTGGCTCAGCTTTTGCCTGGAGGGGTTTGATCTGTCCGATCAGTGGCCTAGGGGAAACTGTGCCTGGCTTTAAGGACTGAGACAGAGCAGCTGAGTTCCTGATTCAAAAGAAGTTGGCCTGCAGATGGCTGGGGTCTCCCACAGAGAAGAAAGCATGAAGCCTTATTTAAGGTGAGACTGCAATAACCAACTTACCCTGACGAACCTGCATCTGAGAGATCCAGAAAAAGGACTGCTAAGTGCGTTAAAGAATCTACAACAAAGACTGTGTTCCTGACGACTGAGGACTTGCCCCAGAGACTGTATCATTCTAAAAGGTTATGAAAGTAGTTGTTATAATTATCAATAGGTTTAGTGGATAGATTAAAGGGGTTGTAGGAATTTATAGGATTAATAGTTAAGAAATTGTTGGTGTTTGTTATAAGTGAATTTAGTAATAAATAAATAAGTGTTAAATAATAATTTAAAAGATCGGTTACAGTGTAATATAATTATAATTATAATATATAATCAATGGGGGAAGAAATAAAATATTTATTTCTTCTCCTACTGGGAAATTACTTCTAAAAGGATATAAATATGAGAATTTATGATAATTGATGAGCTTAATGCTAGCATATAACAAAAATTGCTAGTATATTTTGTTATTATTAATACTTTTATTACTATGAAGAAAAGTGAAGAAAAACAGGTAAATATTATAAACAGACTGAGCACCAAGCAATCATTTATATTATTCATGTGAAAAATGTATAAGTATTCAGTTTTTTAATTCCTTTGTAGCTTGGGTGACTATTACTGTATGGCGATCTTCTATAGTTATCTTCATGGATACAGGGTTTCATCCTACATACAGTAGTCTTCCATTTACCTTTTGTGTGTTGCTTTAACTGATACATGCATAGGTGTGTCTGTTTCAGTAAATGAGGACATATTAGTATATTGTTATGTGCATCTGATGGAGGACAACTTTGGGTGTCATCCTCACCTTCCATTTGTTGGAGGCAGAGACTCTTGTTTCCACTGTGTCTATCAGGCTGCCTGTGGGTTTGGGAAATCTGTTTCCACTTCCCATCTTCCCACAGAGGGCTATTACAGATACATGATACCATACCCAGATTTATGTGGGTGCCAGGGATGCAAACTCATATCACACCTTTGCGCCAAAGGCATTTTCTCAATTCAGCCCTATCTCCAATTCAGTCTTTCTATTCCTGTATCAAAACTAGTTCAGTGCATGTAATAGGCAGCTAGCAAGTAATTGATCAATTAGAACATTTGAAGGGAAATTGATGCCCTTTGTCTCTATTTCCTCGAAGTATTTCTTGGTGTGGAATATGTATATTTTTGGGGTTGTTCTTTTTTTTGTTTTTTGTTTTTTTGAGACAGGGTTTCTCTGTGTAGCCCTGGCTGCCCTAGACTCACTCTGTAGACCAGGCTGGCCTTGAACTCACAGAGATCCACTTGCCTCTGCCTCCCGAGTGCTGGGATTAAAGGCGTGTACCATCACGCCCAGTTTGCTCTTTTCAAAACAAGGTGATCACTTTCTATTTTCATTGAGAAACTGTAATTAAAAGAACTGATTATCTTTTTTGTAAGATGTATACTTGACCATTTGACTCTCTATTTTCTATGTATGTCTCAGGGAAAGAAGCATGACATGAATTATTTACTTGAGTTTTATTTAACCATTTATTAAATAATGCTTAAGGTAGACTATGAGTTACTAGCAAATAAATTTTTGTATTTCCACACTAATAACAATGTCATAGAAGTCACTAAAAACTAATATGATTTATTTGTCTTTCTAGCCTTGAGGGCCACCCTGAGTTTCCATTTTCGGATGAATACTAACATTCGAGGCCTGTTTCCTGCCTTGTGCTAGAAATTGCATAAGAATAGTATAGAAGAAGGCTGCTCAAATGATGATGACTACACATGTCACCCTAATTCATGCTTCTGAGCTACACTGGCTCTGCTGAATCTACAGTCACCGGCAAACAAAGAAAAACAGTATATATTTCCCCCATTCTGAATAGAAATAAAGAATAATTTTCTTCAGCATTTATCTATGTCAATTTTTATTATTAAATTATTTTTATTTTTCTGACTCATTTGGATCCTAAAAGATTTGCTTAGAAATGTGTGCTCAGGGGGTGTAATAATGAAAGCCATTTTACAAACATATCTGATATGATGGTGAACAGAATTATCATCATCTTGGTAGTGTTAGTTAGCAAATATTTACTAATAGGTTTTTCTCTAGTATGTCAAGGATTAAGGAAGCATACCATGTGTAGCATAGAAAGTGAACCATACACAGAAAGGGTGACCATGAGTTCTGGTGTTTCTCTGGGAACCTAAACTCTGAAGTATCCTTGTGGGAGGGCTGACAGGAAATGAAGGGAAACCAGCCTTTAAAGAACATGAAAACTCTAATGAACGGAGATCTGAGGGAAACATGCTTAGTAAGTCTCTTCTTGGTTACATAGATCAATATCCTTTGGAAAGTATATGAAACTAGCAAATAGGCTCACACAATGCCAAAAACAGTCTTAATGGTTCAAACAAATACAATGCCCACACAGAGATATTCTAGAGGTGTTGGAATAATGTGACTGAAATTAAATGGCTATTGACTGTAGTGGAAAAAGTATATCAAGGGTTCAAAATCAGTAGAACAGTGTAACTGTAGAGGTGGAAAGTCTAGGGAAGGTCAGGAAGATTACTGACTTCATAAACAGTAACAGACATTAAGACTATTTGACAGGATATTGTAGCCTTTTTCTGGGGATACGTAAACAAATGTTCACTCACTACATAGAAAACACTGATGACAGGCCAAATGAACAATTACTTCCAAGTCTAGCTTGCTGAACTAGTGAGTTTATGAGATTAGGACACATGCATGAGGGCTTAGTGTTCAGGAGTGCAGTGGCCCAAAGGCAGCTGCATTGAAGGGTAGTCCCACCCCAGCACAAGTGACAGACTTTCTTCCCTTCAGTTAACATTCTACTTTCTATAGAGCAGCTTTATAGGCCAGGAAAAGTTGGAGCAGAATTACATGCATCATGGTGTGAATATAGTAAGAAGGAAGAGGCTGGAATTTCAGATGAGGATCTACCCTTGCTTTTTCCAAAAGAGAAAGTTAATCAGCTTTGTTTTGTGAGAGACTCTGATGGGTCTCTGACACAGGTGCTCTGTTTCCAAGTTAATTAATCAAGACACACACAAGAATTTAGGGACTTTAAGTAAATATGAATAGGGAATCCCAAAACTTGTATGTACAAAAAAAAAAAATTGGAGAATGCTCCAAATCTAGAACTTTCAAAACCATGGGACAAATTGAAAAGGCATGCCTTTGCTGCAACTGGAACAACAAAAGAAAGAAAAAACAAACATGCCAGGAATGTTTAAAACAGTAGAAAATATTTATAAAAACTTGAAAACTACAAATTAATTATTTAATATAGTTATTAGTAAGTATAAACTATAATATTAGGCCAGCAGAATGGCCGACGGAGTAGCCAGCGGCTTGGCAGAGGAGCAGGCGGCCTGGCCTGAGTGCCTTAACTGGTTGCCTAACTTATCCTGGAGAAAGAGCCCCGGGACCAAAGGTGGCCTACATCACCTATAACATAAACTCTGTTAATTAATATAAGTTGTTATATTAGGCCGGTAGAATTATTGGCGGCTTGGAGGGAGATTCGCCTGGGCTCAAGGGGAGTCTGTGAATCCAACAGCCCGGGACTGCTTGGACTGAGGGCCTATAAACCGCTGCAGTCTTTTCCCCAATAATTAAACACACAAAGACCTTTTAATATTTTAACACTTAGCCCTTAGCTGGGCAGACTCTCAATTAACTATTCTAAGTTAACCCCAAACCAACATGTGCCTGTGAGTACCTTCCAGACTTCTCCAGACGTCTTTCTCCTTCTGTGTCTCCCAGCGGAAAAAAGGAGAGAGTCTCTGTGTGTGCAGAATTCCTGCTGATCTGAGGAAGTCCTGCCTTCCTATACTCTTTCTGCCCAGCTAATTGGCCATAAGCGACTTTTATTAACCAATCAAGAGAATGCCTCAGAAGGGGCGGTAACCAGATCTCAGCATTGAATTCAATGTATCAGAAACAATATTAGACCTTCCCCCAACAAAAACTAATGAGAGAAATGACAGATTTTGGAAGCTTGAAGAAGATGAAGGGAGGAGATATATGACAATACAAAAATATAATTTAAGACACATTGTATCCAAGTTCATAAAATTAAGGCTGAAGAATATTAAGGAAAAATGTTTCATTGCTAGAAATATAGCTCAATTTCAGAGTGCTCACCTAGAATTATTTAAAAGTGTTTTACATTTATTTATTCATGTATTTGTATGTATGTATATGTTGCAAAGCACATGTATCTCACAACCCATGTGTGGAAGATGGAGAACAACTTGAATTATTTTCGAAGACAACAAACCATCACAAACTTTTCCAGGACAACAGTCAACCAAACGACATTCATTATCATTATTTTCTAGAAGGACTCATCATATAATTAATCAGTAGTTGTTTTATACAACAACTTCAAACATGAAATTTATAGAGAAAAATGTGTAAGGGATGGCCACAAGAATCAATATCCAATCTTCTATGAGCCTTCTCCCATTGAAGTTATGCAAAATGTGTTAAATTCCCCAAACAGTGATTCGACAGAATCTGTGCTGAAGCTGTTTAAATTGAACCTGTTTAGAGCCTCTACACCCAAGTCATTAATTCATAGGTTATTACACATAACACCTGACTTAACACATTCCCATGTTCCTGTTGAGAGAAGGTCTAATATCATTGCTTCTGATAGGTTGAATTCAATGCTGAGATCTGATTACCACCCCTTCTGAGGCATTCTCTTGATTGATTAATAAAAGTTGCTTATGGTCAATTAGCTGGGCAGAAAGAGTATAAGAAGGCGGGACTTCCTGAGATTAGACAGGAACCCTGAGCACACAGAGAAAACTGCTCTCTTTCTGCTGGGACACATAAGGAGACAAATGTCTTGAGAATGCAGGCACTTGGCGATTTGTGATTAGGTGATCTGAGTTAACTTAGAGTAGCTTATTGAGAGTCTGCCCTGCTAAGGGCTAAGTGTTAAAACATTAAAAGTCTTAGTGTATTTAATTATTGGGGAAAAGACTGCAGTGGCTTATAGGCCCTCAGTCTAAGCAATCCCGGGATGTTGGACTTCTTGACTCCTGGACTCCCCCTTGAGCCAAGGCAAAGCTCCTACCAGGCTTCTGGTAATTCTACTGGCCTAATATAACAACTTATATTAATTAACAGAGTTTAGGTTATAGGTGGTTGGTCCCAGGGCTCTTTCTCCAGGATAAGTTAGGCAACCAGTTAAGGCACGCAGGCCAGGCTGCCTGCTCCTCTGCCAAGCTGCCGGCTACTCTGCCAGCCTAATCTTACAGTTTATATTTACTAACAACTACAATAATTAATTAATTTGCAGTTTCATGTTCCTGTCTTCCAAAGGAAAGCATGTCCAATTGACACTCACTGTATGTCAAGTCTATGGACAGCTGCAGTCCTTACATTATGGAATGGAGAGAATTCAGTGGTCCCAAGTGCCTTGTGTAATTATGAACTACAATAGACAGCTTGTATGTCAACTTTCCAGCGACACTATTATCTACATAAAACATGTTAACACTAGCAGTAAGATATGTACTGAAAGGCACAGATCCATACATAAGAAGTTACACCTCTCCCACAAGGAAATAGTCAAGATAGAGTCAGCCTTTAAGCAAATGTTATTTTTATAGAAACTATGAATACATTAAGGTTTGAAATTGTCTTATACCTCAAATTTTGGAAAATTATATTACTTAACAGAATAAAAATAAACAAGTATTACCCATCTCAGGATCTACTTCTCTTTCAGGTGTAAGGACACTCACAGACCTACTAAGGAGCAGACTGCAGTCTTTCCATATTTGGCATGATATTTGCACTAAACCATCACCACTTCCTGTTATTATCTTCACAATCTCTCTCTCTGTAATTATCAAACTCTTGCACAGAAGGTAAGTATGAGCTCAAAGTTCGGGAAATAGGTCCCTTATCACACAGTTAAGAAGTCTGTGACCAAAAGTGGATTAAAAATTATACTTCAGTGAGTGGAGTGAACTCTCACCCCCACTTTAATTTCTGAAACCCTCTGGACGTTGTACCATAAATAAAATATTATTTGCACATACTGATTATGTATAGTCACCTTTAATAGATGATATTCCCCTAAACTTAAATAGTTTTTTAAAAAAATAAAGCACACTAACCACAAACGGTTGACTTTAAAATCAGGTAAACACAAAGATAGTGAATAAAATTATTAGAATATTCAAAGAAAAATTTATACCAACATAGAACTGTGTGTTCATGGAATTGAGGTAAATATCTCCTATCGTAAGATATTGAATAGCTTTCATGCTCCATTAAATTTCCCCACTATTGTAAACCTCACAAGCTTCATTTCAACTGTCCTATAGTTTTCCATTGTATAAGTTTGTCAAGTTTAACAAAATAACTACAGATCTCTAGTAATGATAAGGGGATTTTCCATTATTTTGAATAATGTTAAACAAAGTTGTAAGGCATAGGAAGTATTTCTGTGTTCCTCCAACTTGTAAGGTGAGTACAGTTCAAAGTAATCTATTGAACACATTGTAAGATTTGGAAGGGAACAGATCCCATTAATACATAACTTTAACATATGTTAGTAGAATGAATTCTAGCTATACAGATGATAAATATGCTTATTTCTATGTTTCATGGTTAGGGTTGGGGGTTTGCAAGGTGGATAAAGCATTTTCTGCATGAGCATGAGAACTGGAGTTCAGATACCCAGATTCCATGTAAAAGTTGACCTGTGTGGTGACTGCATGTTACCCCAGGGGGAGGCAGAGACAGGAGACTGATGGGATAAACTTGTTAGCTAGAATAGCTGTTCAGTATGCGCTGGTTCAAATTTGGAGAATCTGCCTCAATAATTAAAGGGTAGAACAATTGTGGATGAATACCCATCTATTTGTGCCTCCACAAGCATGCACACACACATGAACATACACCTTCATACACATGGACTCACATATAAAACACACACACACATGCATGTACACACACAGCATAACATACACATACAAAACAAATAAATAAAATTTCATGTTTATCTATTGTCCTAACTACTGTCTCTGGTTGCACCACAGAAGTGGAAGGTGAGGCCCTGTTACTGAACACACCACACACATCACATATAGGGCTCACAGCCCCTGAGCTGAAACTGATTTGAAAGCCTCTTCTTGGAGACTAACATTCATGGTACCAGAAGGTGCCATTCAAGCTTCCAAAGGAGGAAAACAACTAACAGTCTTACCCAGCCCTTCTGCTTATGAACCACAACAAAAAGTAGGATGGCATCCATTCTTTGATGGTAACTAATAACTTTTTAATTGAATATAAGAGTTTCACAACAGGAGGGAAATTATTACTGGTTCTGGAAACCTAGCCAACTACCCAGGGTTAATGTAGTCGTGGTATTGAAGGAGAACCTACAACCACTATTTATTAAACAAGCATAGTCTCTAACAACAGTGTAAATGTTTGACCTTACACCCACAGGTAAGTGCAGTCCTCATCCGCCATCAAGAAGACTTTCTTTTTTTTTTTTTGCAACAGACATCACTACAGAAAATCACAACCAATCAAAATGTAGCATTGTGGAGCTTGGTCCCAGTGAATAAATCTACAAAGTCTTTTCTGTGCTCAAGCTTTGGGAATGCTGGTAAAATAGGGACAGAAATTGTAAGACCCAAAAGAACAGAGTTTTCTCTGAGACTCTGTTTCTTACTAACATCAGAAGTAACACAGAGTCCCCACCAATGTGACTGAACAAACATGAGCTGAAAATGGACCTCACCAAAGTGTATGGGGGAAAGTCCACAAGGTCAGGCATCCAAGGAATTCTGAGACTGTAGGAATTGCATTCCCTAGGTAAGAGCACATCAATTGGCTATCCAGTACAAAGTGGTCATACCTGATAATATTCATACAAGTAATCTTCTATAGGCTCAATAGGTTCTATTTAGTGATATAATATATATATATATCATATAATAACAATTAATGAAAAAGAGGTCATGGATTTGAAATAAATCAGGGGTGGGTATATGGGAGAGATGGAGAGAGGAGAAGGGGGGAAGAAATTGTGTAATTATTTTATAACATCCAAAAAGTTAAAAGCCTCTGAAGAACTTATTGGAAAAGGAAAATTTATTTTAGTTTAGGGAAGAATGATCTACTAAATATGTCTATACATAATCAATATATAGAAATAGTATTTTATTTACAGTACAAGGTCCAGAGGGTTTCAGAAATTACAGTGGGGATGAGAGTTCACTCCACTCACTGAAGTATAATTTTTAATCCATTTTTGGTCATATACTTCTTGACTGTGTGATAAGGGACCTATTTTCTGGACTTTGAGTTCAGACTTATCTTCTGTGCAAGAGTATGATAATTACAGAGAGAGAGAGATTGTGGAGATAATAATGGAAAGTGGTTATGTTTTAGTGCAAATGTCATACCAAATATGGAAAGACTGCAGTCTCCTCTTTAGTAAGTCTGTGAGTGTCCTTACATCTGAAAGAGAAGTAGATACTGAGATGGGTAATAATTGTTTATTTTTTTATTCTGCTGAGTAATATAATTTTCCAAAATTTGAAGTATAAGACTATTTCAAACTTTAATGTATTCATAGTTTCTATAAAATTAACATTTGCTTAAAGGCTGACTCTATCTTGACTCTTTTCTTGTGGGAGAGGTATAACTTCTTATGTACGGATCTGTGCCTTTGAGTATACATCTTACTGCTAGTGTTGTTCCTGTTATTAAACAGGAAAAGTCCTGGAAAGCAATAATGGGCTCTTTGCTGCAAATGGACAACCCACCCAAGTTATTAAAATTTTTGGTGTTTGAGAAGTTTCTTTATTACATGTGAATAATTTCTCAACATTTGAACATTTAAATACCAAGGACATGGCTACACATGACACCAGACTAGATGAGGTTCTGGAGTTTACCACATTGATGCTGTTCATTTGTATCAAGATGAAGAGGAGATAGTACTGGCCATCTGAAGGAAGAACAAAGATGACACTATTAAGGAAGGACACTGTTCTATACTTCAAAGAGATCGCATTTTATGTGTGCTGAGTAATGATACAAAGAAGTGATGTCTACGAATTTAGATCAGTATTTATTGTGAATTGTGCTTACTGGGATATCTATTATTAATACCAATTACATAATGTGTTGAAGAGAAAGATGAGAGCTTTTTTTATTAATATGCTTTAAACATATGCAATGCATAATCAATGCTTTCTGAGTCTGATTTCACATGGAGTACAGAAGATATCAACTTCTTTTATGCCCTGGATTGTTTTACAAACCTTTTCTTTGTTCTATAAATCTCGTATCACCCTTACCAAGAAGCTATGTGAGAGAGAATATTGTAAACAAACACTTTTGGTGTTAAATAAAACACAGCTAACTTGCCTTTTGTGGTGTCCAGAAACTAATATAATGCTCAAAATATCCATTCAGTTTTATTAGAATGGGACAGTAATTCTCCCACATTGAATTGATTGAATGAATATATTAAACTCTTCAAATACTTTACCAGTTTAATGAAATATAACTTAGTTAATGGACATTATTATTACTTGAACAGTTGTGTCTCCTGAGTAATCTCTTGAGCATTCACAACATTTTCTTATAACAACCAAGTACATAAGAGTTTCGTTATGTAGAGTAAATGAAAAGATTTATGGATGGAAGGGGATATTTTGTCCTGTGGCCCTTAATTTTTAATTTGTTGAAATATAACCATTAGTTAAAATAAACTAACATTTTATGTTAATTAACCACACATTACATTCTATAACCTCTTAATAATAATAATGATGGTAATCTCTTGATAAGCTAAGGTCTGATTTCCATTACCAATAACTGGTAGGTTTTTGTTTAGAATCATCACAGACTTCATTTGCCCCAAGTGGATCCAGGTATTTTTCATTTTCGGATATCGCTGAAAGTAGGCTAGTTGGATTTTCAAGTGTATTTCAACTTTGTCAACAACATAGGCCTCCATGTTCCTGGTTGGTTGAATCAAACTTCTACAAATTTTTACAAACACAAGTTCCCTGAGTTTATAATGACATCATCTCCTGTACACACATAAGTTGATTGCATTATGTGGATGAAAAATTGAAGCCACAACTAACTTTGACATAATAAGTAGTTTTGATTCATTATAAACAGTCTTCACTACTCATTACCGTCAGGAACATCTGCTTATTAATTCCTTCTATATTTATATAAGTTGTTGAGGACAAACATGAAGAAAGATATGTGCAAGTTATATACTTACCCAGGTGATAAAGGGAGAAGTAGACAAGAAACCTCAGGGAAATGCTGGGAAATTTAAATACAGAGTCATCATTAATAACAGAATGCAATGACTTCTAACTTCCTTACCCAGAGTAAAAATTAACAGCAGGATTGACAGTCACATACACAGATCAGACAGATGTGTATTGATCAAACCATATTTGGCAGTGGTGGGGTGTCACTGGATGCTGAATTGGACCACAAAGGAGCCCACCCAGGACTTTAAGTGTAATTTGTGAGATAATGTATTTCAATAAAAGACAACATTTTTCATATCTCATAGGAAATATTATTTTCTATCAACACAATCAATAACATTTAGTTTCCAAAGACTGGAAAGCATGAAGAGATTAAAAAAATTCAACCATGGTGTAGATTTACCACAGTTTTTTTTAATCCATTCCTCATTTGAGAGACATCTGAGTTGTTTCCAGTTTCTAGCTATTACAAGTAAGGCTGCTATGAACATAGATGAGGAAATGTTCTTGTGGTTTGGTGAGGAATCATTTGGATGAATACCCAGAAGTGGTATGTCTGGGTCTTGAGGTAGAGCTATTCCAAATTTTCTAAGATATCACCAGACTGATTTCCATAGTAGTTGTACAAGTTTGCACTCCCACCAGCAATGGAGGAGTGTTCCCCTTTCTCCACAACCTCTCCAGCATGTGCTGTCATTTGAGTTTTTGATCTTAGCCATTCTGACAGGTGTGAGAATACTACTTAGCCACCAGAAACAATAAAATCATGCAATTTGCAGCCAAATGGATGGAACTAGAAAAGCTCATTCTGAGTGAGCTAACCCAGACTCAGAAAGATGAACATGGCATCTGTTTACTTATAATTGGATTTTAGCCATATAGTACAGGATATCTATACTACAACCAAAGGGAACATGAACATAGACTTTTTTTCCTGTCAATGAGACACTTTGCCCTAGTGGTGCTGCCTTGTAGGCCCCAGTGTATGAGGAGGCTCTTGGCCCTCACATGACTGCTGAACTGAGCCGGGGACTGTTGTGTAGGGACACTCCACTCCAGAGGAGTGGGATGGAAGGGATAGGGGGAAGAGGGTGGGAGGGCAGGACAGGGAGGGGCAGAAAGAGGGAACTGTGATGGAGATGTGACTTGAAGTAATAAATAAATATTTTAAAAAATTCAACCATTGTTTTCCAGTTCAGAATGAATCATGACTCATATTTTATATGTGACCCTTTTGTAATGTGTGCTAATACTGCTCACACATGTTAGACCACTTCTTTCTTCATATTCTCTCTTATTTTTACCAAACACACAAAAGGCCCCTTATTCTACATTTAAAATTTATTATATACAAAGATTGTATTTTTCATTTTAAATTCCTTATTCACATTTCATTATATAAATGTGCCAGCTCATCAAATTCTTCTAAAACCCTTTTCTCCATTTTTGGAACAATGATGAACAAGATCACCATTGCCACCTTGAAACAAACCTAGGTGTAATAAGAAATATGGCAATTAAATTATTTAGCCAGTATTTATATTATTGTTGCTTGTTCGGCAGCCTTTAATCTTTAAGCAGCCATTACAAAAGAGTACACAGAGACCACATGGATTTCTAACAAGCCTTGGCCTGTTGTGTATTCCTGGCCCATCTAAGCTAGCTCGCAATTCTACTACCCAAATATGACTCCATATATACATACGTCCCCTTAGACTCAGGGGAATAGGCACAGCTCATTCCCAGCCAGATGATCCTTGTTGTACAAGGGAGGAAGCCAGTAAGCTTTTCTCTGTGCTTCTTTCTTGCTGGTTCTTGAGTTTCTGTCTGAGCTCCCTCAGTGATGAACTCTGAATGGGATATGTAGGCCAAATAAACTCCTTCCTCTCCCATGCTGCTTTATGGTCCCTCTCTTATCACAACAACAGCAACAAACATATTAAGGGTGGTATAACAAATATAAGGCATAATGAGGGCTAAGTGTCTGGTTATGTGTTGCAGAATGATATGACAGCAGTTACCCATCATTTCCCCCTGGAAGCATGTGACAATGCCTTTCTACTGCACTCTTGTTAGGACAGCCCAACTGTGAGCACTGTATATTCTTTATTATGAAAATAATCATTCCCTTATATAATACATTTCAACCCCAGTTGTTCCTAGCTCCCTACCTCCTCTCCTACCTCCCCAGATTCACTCCCTTTCCATTTCCTCTTCAGAAAATAGCAGGCCTCCAAGAAAGGATAGCCAAACAGGACAAAACAAGACACTGATACAAAAAAAAAGAAGAAGATATGGAATATGTTTTCTCAATGGGAAAATGAAAAACTATAATTTTTCTTCAATTTTAATTTTTTAATTCCTTTTTGAGGCTCAAACATTGAAAAAAAAAAACCAATCCATAGCCACTGTGTTTCTTTTGGGTGTTTTTTCTGTAGGAATTCATGGACCTTTATTTTTTTTAAGTTTGATATGATAAATACCTGTTCAGTCAATGTCTCTTAATAGTTGAAAATGCTCCGTGAAAGTTAGCAAAGGGAAAATACAATGTAATCAGTGGACTCTGAATCACAATGCAATAATTTTCTTGAAGTGTTATTCATATAAGGTAAGTAAAGTGGTTCTTATCCTCTTATCACGTGTGGAACTTGTCTTAACTTCCCTCACATACCATTGGATAATCTTTAGCCAGACAGGTGAGGCAGGGACACCCATGACTTAAAAGCCCTGTGAAGGAGAACATCCAGCAAAGCCAGCTTCCCCTGAAGAATGACAACAATGGGCTCCAAATGCCAATGTGTGAAACTAAATGATGGTCACTTCATTCCAGTGCTGGGATTTGGTACTTCTATACCTTCAGAGGTAAAAAAACAGAGGTGCTGGGGCTGAGGGTTCACAAGAAAATAGAACTAGAATGAATGGATGTCCATCTGACATGTAAAGTCATTTGCTTCCTGGTGGCACTGGGGTTCCTGGGGTTCTCAGTGTCTCCAAGATAGAGCAGTGCATTGTAAGAGAGAAAAACTTCTGAGAGAGAGGGTGTGATCTTGGACTTCTGATTATCCTTGAGCTGTGTTTTCCTTTTGTTTAAATACATTTTTTCCTGCTTGACTGCCTGAAAATGAATGTTATAGAGCCTTAATATATTTGTTTACAATGTATTTCTCCTTTCAGGAAATGCCTGCTCAGATCATCTACCCACTTTTTAAAAAAGTGAATCACATGATTTTTGTTAGACCTTTGAATTCCTTATATAGTATGTTTTAGATACTAGTCTTGCATGAACAGAACTTTCCTGCTGGGAAAGCTTTGTTCCTATGCTGTAGAATTTTCTCTTATTTCAAATGATCATTATCTTCAAATGAAAAGCAAAAGTATCCTTTATGAAGGCCACCTGCTTTCATAAATAGAATACCTCTCCCATTCTTCAAACTCATTTATAAGTAATAAAGTTTTAAAGACTGAAGTGGAAAATACATGAAAATCAATATGTTGTGTATGAACAATAAACACACTGGAAATAAAATCAGTGACTTTTGAAGTGAGAGTTAAAATGAGTATATACTAGGATTGGTGGTGCCAGCATGGGATTTTGGGACTCTGCATCCTCAGATGACTCAGTAGGTCTAACTGGGTTTTATGTTCCCCGAGACTAGAACTATTCCCTGCATTAAAACAGAGGAAGATTGGGCCCATGATTAGTGGCTGGTCTTGTCAGTCTCTAAATGATACTTTTGTTTATTCTTTTAGGTACCCAAGAGTAAGGCCACAGAAGCCACCAAAATAGCAATAGATGCTGGGTTCCGCCATATTGATTCTGCCCACATGTATCAAAATGAGGAGGAGGTAGGTTTAGCCATCCGAAGCAAGATTGAAGATGGCACTGTGAAGAGGGAAGATATATTTTACACCTCAAAGGTATTGTGCATATGGTATCCAAATGAATGAACTATAATATCTGAATAGATGTTTATATGATTACATTGGTAATTGTTAGCAAACTGTACATTTTACTCACATGTGTTTTTATATTGCATGCAGTGGGGTAAGAGAATAATTTCCTCATCATTGTTGTGTTTAGATTTAAGAATTTAATTTGAGGCATCTGTTTTTCATGTCTCATTTCCTAGGAATATAATGCAACATGGACTACGTAAAAACCTTGCTTATGTCCAGAATAACTTTCAGAACATTCTTATCACTATGAAAATATTTAGTTACTTTTATCAGTAAGAGAAAATTTTATAAGACAAAACATTTAGTGCTTAGCAAGATATAACTAATGCTGTTTAAATTATATACAAAATATAATCAAATGTTCAAAATATTTGCAGTCTATAAATTAAAGCTACATGAGGAAGAGACAAATAGAGGCTGACACCCAAAATCAACATCTGATGTGTACATATATATGAACAAGATCAGCCAAAACACACACACACACACACATCACAAGCACCCACACACGAGAGAGAAACAGAGATAGCGAATAGTTTTTCCAACATGAGTTCAGTGAAACATAATTTTAATGAAAAATATTATCAGTCATTGATAAAAATTTGGGGTCTGGAGCAATGTCCTTAACTCATAATAAACACACATGAATTTAAATAGCTAATTGGATTCAAAGAAATGCAGGAAGATGTGGAACATTTTCCCCTGTATGAACCAGTTTCAAATAAATAGGAAAAAAATTTGTATCAGGTGAAGTAAAAAAAAAAGTTTTTACAATTTATAAATCCAACCTAATTTTTATTACTTGATTTCTGTAGCTTTGGTGTACTTTCCATCATCCAGAGTTGGTTCAGTCTTGCCTGGAACAATCACTGAAGAAACTTCAACTGGATTATGTAGACCTTTACCTCATTAATTTCCCAATGGCTCTGAAGGTAGGTGATTTGTATCATCAAAAATACTTAATCTCTGATGTCAGTTTAATTCACCTGCACTCTGGGCTGGTTGAAGTAAGATTCTATAAATTCATACAAACTCACTTTTATTTTAGAAATTGCATTATTTAGCAAAGAGTCCAAGCCATGACTGGATTTTTGCTTTTAAGTATACTTGGGAAATGCCTATGTTTGTTATTTCTTACCTATATGTTACTACATGTTCATGTAGTTTCTTTCTGTGGAGACAATCTTCACTGGTGTTGTTTATATCCTAAATACAGATTGAAGTCATAGGCCATCAATATTATCTCTGCCCCTCTCTCTGTATTTTAACACATTAGAGTTAATCCTTAAAAGAGTGTTTTTCAGATTGAGTGGATAGTTCACTTGGTAAAGTACTTGCCCTGCAAACATGAGCCCCTCTGTTTGATGCCCAGAATCTGTGTGTGGATGAGCATGTAAGGAATTCTAGTGCTAGGGAGGTAGAGGAAGCAGGGATCTGGGATTCTTCGTGTCTTTCACAGATCAACCAGCTTAATAGAAACCACAACTTCAAGACCAATGAGAGATCCTGTCTCAAAAAAATCGAGGTGGATAATATCTTGAGGAACAATATCAGACACTGACTTCTGGGTTCCCCATCCATGGGCACGTACATACACAAAAACCTGCACAAATTGCACACACACAGACACATGTACACACTGAAAACAACGAAAGTAACTTTGCCGATTTCTTTCTTCATTGCTTGATGACAGCCATCCAGGAACAAAACAATGTTAGAAACACTAATGATTCACTCTGGGTTAAAGATGACATTCCTTCTTGCTGACATTCATGGCAATGTTATTCTCAACTTTCAAAGTGAGAGGAAGTAAACAATCTCACAGTTTATGTAGGACACCCCACTAACAATCCAGGGATGTAGTGTCTGTGAACACCTATAATATATGTAAGAAAATAGAACCCTACCACACAAAGACATTCCTTGCAATTCTACATTTACAACTCATTTCAGTTGTAATTTAAGAATATATGATCCATATATCTGATGGAAGACTGTTTCAGTCCCCTCTCTATCTGGTATGATTGCTGTTGCTGGATAAATGCATCTGTAAAGAGATTACTTTAATAATTGTTTCTTTTCCAGACAGGAGAAGAGTATTTTCCAATAGATGAGCATGGAAAAGCTGTATTTGACGCAGTCGATCTCTGTGCCACCTGGGAAGTGAGTGCTAGAATTAGACAACAAAGAAGAAATGCGTAGGGGGGATTTTCTGGTCACAAATCCACTTGTAGAGTGGAGGGTTCCTTCTGTGTTGTCAAGCAAATCATCTATATGAGGGATGGTTTGTTTCAGAGCTGGGGAAACAGTTACAATGATGATTGTGATGTAATAGAAATGAAGGAAATCGTAGGGGGAAATGATTATGCACTAAGGATTCTGTTTTCCTGAGGAGGGCACAAGATCCTCTGGCTAATTTTATCATTTTCTTACAACTTTTACTCTTTTCTCATTTATTTATTTATTCACTTTAGACTCTGATCACAATCCCCTCTCTCCTCTCCTCCCAGTCCCACCCTCGCATCCTCTTCTCCAATTGCCCCTTCTCCTTGTCCTCAGAGAAGGAGAGCCTTTGTCCAACCCACCCTGGCACATCAAGTTACATCAGGACTAAGCATATCTTCTTCCACTGAAGCCAGACAAGGCAGCCCAACTAGAGGAAAGTGATCCAAAAGCAGGCATCAGAGTCCATGTCAGAGACAACCCCTGCTCCAATTGCTAGGGGACCCACATGAAGATCAAGCTGTCCATCTGTATGTGTAGGGGACCTAGGTCCAGTCCATGCTCTTTGGTTGGTGGCTCAGTCTCTGTGAGCCCGCATGGGCATAGGTTAGTTGACTCTGTTGGTCTTCTTGTGCAGTTCTTATCCTCTTGGGTCTCTCTCTCCTTCCCTCAACTCTCCAACAAGACTTCCAGATCTCTGTCTAATGTTTGGTTGTGGGTCTCTTCATCTGTTTCCATTCATGACAGTTATGCTAGGCTCCTGTCTGCAAGTATAACGCTGTATCATTAATAGTGTCAGGGGATGGCTTTCTCTCATGGAGTGAGACTAAAGTTGGGCCAGTCATTGCTCGACCATTACCACAAACTCTGCTCCATTTTTATCCCTGCACATCTTGTTGGTAGGGTAAATTTTGAACTGAAGTTTTTGTGGGTGGCTTGGTGTTCCCCTCCCTTCACTGCAAGTCTTGACCCACTATTTGGTCTCCATATCCTCGCTGTTAGGAGTTTTGGCTAGAATCACCAACCCCCATGTCCTCCTAGTAGTCTACACTGTTGAGTACTTCTAGCTTGTCCCAGAGCTGGCCTCCCCATTGATTTCCCTTCTCTCTCTCAGCCCTCTCGCTTCATCCCACCTTGTTCTCCCCTCGCCTGAGCCTCACCTTTGTTCCTCTCCCCACTTCCTCTCCCACCCAATTCCCTCTCTTCATCCACTTCTGGTATGTATTTTATTTTCCATTCTGAGTGAGATTTAAGTACCCTCCCTCAGGCCCTCACCTGGGCCCTTCTTGTTACTTAGCTTCTTTGGGTCTGTGGATTGTAATATGGTTATCCTGTACTATATGGCTAATATCTATCTACTCATAAATGAGTACATAGCATGTGTGTCTTTTATTTTTCTTAAGACTCAATTCCAGTTAGCTTTTTTTTTTCATTTCTTGGCAATGTGATTTCTAACAGTAAAACCTTGCATTTATAAATGTCTGTCTCCAATTGTCTATGTTATCACTGCCCATTTTCTCCCCAGGCAATGGAGAAGTGTAAGGATGCAGGGCTGGCCAAGTCCATCGGAGTGTCCAACTTTAACCGCAGGCAGTTGGAGATGATCCTGAACAAGCCAGCACTCAAGTACAAGCCTGTGTGCAACCAGGTAAGAATATTCCCTTTCCTTGTTGTTTATTACCCCGCCTCCTTGTCAGTGGTTTATAGGTTCTCTTGTATTGCTCATCTCGGTTTTGTGGAACATCAGCAGCTGGCAGCAGAATGTTTATGCATAGGGCATACACAACATTGGATTGTGTTTTTGCTCTATGAAGTATCAGTGGAATGCATTGACAAGTTCTTTCTTTAGCTGTATGTAAGACTTCAGACAAGGTTTTAATGATCAAGATAAACTGTAGTGATTGATCACACTCTAAAGAGAAGATGAACTTATCTGACATAGGAAGAATGAACAATAATTAATGAGCAGGTGCTCTAAGGAACTGTGCCCAGAAACGACCAAGAAAGCCTGGGAGGCTAGTGAACATGGATGCTGTGGAAGCAACAGATGCTGCTGCTCTGGGTTTCTGAGGCGTTTTGTTGCCTGATTGATTTTTCTTACTTGGTTTCTGGCTTGTGGAGCAGGGCTTACCCACATTAAAATTTGCAGCGGATTTTGTAGGGGGCTCCTGCTTGCGATGATACTATTTGGGTATGAGAAACTAACACTCAGGACCCTTGAGCAATGCTTCGGCTGACTTTGCTCCTGAGCACATTTCAACTTCTTCCTCTGGTTTGTGCCATCAACTGTATTGAGAAATAACTTCTTTGTATCTGTGGTTCCATTCCCTAAGGTACTTTTTATTTATTTATTTTTATTTTATTTATTTTTTAATTTAATGTCATTTTGAGGTGCTGTGTAGAGCACTCAGGGAACTATACATGCTCTGCTACTGAGCTGTGACCCTGGTCCCCCCAAAACAATTATCTACAGTTCAGACTACAAAGAGACATCCTTCAGTGTGGGACTGAGCAGAGTCAAAGGACAGCTGTGGAAGGCAGAGTGGCAGCCTCCAGCTGCACTCTGATACCACTCTAGGTCCTAGCATCATTGGATAGGGATGGGCAGCTTTGAACAGGACACAAAACACCAACTTCCTCTGGCTCACAGGCAAACAAGTCCTTCTATGCACAGTACCCCTGACTCGGGGTTGCTCTGTTCCTTCCAGACTCTTGGGCCTTCTCCAGAACCTAAGGTACTTTTTAACAACTTGTATTGGACAAGTAAGAGTTCTGTATAGGAATTAAAAATTATGTTCATATTTTGTATATCACTACTAAGCACCATATATCATAAATTTAAAAACTTGTTGTGTTCTCTGTCAATAATTGTATTTCTGTAATTTTCATAAAAACAATTTAAAGCACTTATGATACTTAAATTGCTGCTACAGATTATCCGCCTATCTTCACCCCTGATCAAAATGTTCACATTCCGCATGTTGCAATTTGTAGGTACTATTATACATCAAATATGTTGCTTAGTCTTTCAAAGTTGGTTACAGATATGACTATCAACCTCTACTTTTGAAGTATTGTGGGTTGATGAGACATATGTGTTTTACTGAAAGATCCTTGTTTTACGGAAAGCTTGTACAATTACAATTCAAGTCTGAAAGGTTTATTGCGCTAATATTAATCACCTTTTTGCTTAATAATAATGTCATTATTGTGCTGTGACCCCTAAGTTGGACTCAACTATTTACCATGTATTGATAAACTGCCCCACTACTGATGTCAGTTTGAATGTGTGCTAATAATGTTAGTGTTAGGAAAATCTCTTCTGTTAAAAATATATTTTCTTTCATTGCAATCATTGTGACATAGATGTATGACAGGAATTTATATTTTATGGCCCATTTTCCACATAATATTTGATAATTTATTAGTGATTTTGCCAGGGTTGGTTATTATGTTGGGGTTTGGAAATATTCACCATCACTTTTAACTACTCTGTTTATATTTTGTACTGATTATTTACTGCAAAAATTCATTTTTGGGGTATAGATAGATACACTACAATTTTACCTATTAGATAAAGTTAATACTTTTAGTTACAAATGTTCTAAGAGGAGTTATTATTGTAATTATCACCAGTAGATACATAGTTTTATATTCTTTCTCTCTCATATGTATGCGTGTCTTTCTCATGTGCACATTACTATGAAATTGTTGATTTTTATTTACTACATATATCTGAATTCATGTTTAATTTTTGTTAATGCTGAAATCTGCCAAAATATCACTTTTGAGACCTCTGCTAAATTAGATGTTTCAGCCTGTAGGGTTTTATTCATGAGCATTTGATCAAATTCTAGTTTTATTGTGTTGTTTAATTGTCAGAACTCTGAAAGCTCATCCCATGGCTGAGAATTAGAATCAGCCATGGCTCTTCATAGTGAAAATAGTACTGACATCTATAATCTGTGAATAGGATTGGGCCATCTTAGATTTATTACCTTTTTATTTTTCCAGGGAACACAGACATCAAAAGTTTTTTATTGTTTGATAATTTTATATATGACTAGAAAATATGCTTCATCCCCTCACCCTGAATTCCTCCCATTGTTCCTCTGTTTTTCTCTCCCAACTTCACGTGACCATGTGGGTTTTTGTTGTTGTTCTTGAAGCCTGTTCTTTTTAATTATTTTATTTTTAATATGTTTTAATTTAAATAGAATCGTATCACTTTCCTTCCTCCTGGTGACTCTCTTTTGACTCCACATATCCCCCTCAAGTGGATAACCCCCTTTTCATTGATTATTATTGTTATATATGTATACATATATTATGTGTATACACAAATGTGTTTACAACCTGTTGTGTCCATTTTTGTTGGTGATACGTATATGATTTCAAGGCTGACCATTCTCCCAGTCTAGTTTTCTTGGTAAGGGCATGAGTATAGTGCCACCTACTGGATCACAGATAGCTGTGTGAGTGCCCTATCCATGAAAAACCATATTCTCTCCCTCCTGGCAGCCATCCATTGCCCATAGCTCCTCAGCTAAGGATGGGACTTCATGGGCCTCCTTTATAATCCCACTGGGATATTGACTGGCTTTACTGTGTGCAGGTGTGTATGTTGTCACAATTGCTGCGGCGTCAGGTGTGTTGTGATGGCCCCACCACATCACAACAAACACTGTTTTTCGGTAGTCATTCGCAACCTCTGGCCTTAGGATCGTTCTGATCACTCTTCTGGAACATTCTCTAAGCCTCAGCTGGGGCTGTGATTCAGGTGACTCATTTAAGATGAGCACTCCACCATCTCTTATTCTTTGCCCATTGAACAGTTGTGTGTGTTTGTATTAAACGCTATCAAACGCAAAAGGAATATCCTCTGACGAGGGTGAGACATGCACTAATCTGTGGTGTAAAGGTAAGTACTTAGGGGTTGTTTAATAAAATAGCCATTTAGCAGTTCAGATTATAGTCACTAGAGGAGCACCTAAAAAGTAAAACTTTTTAAAGTGAAAATCTGGGGGATTGAATGGAAATTAAGGAAATGGGGAAAATATTAGGATGGTGTGAAATAGGGTCAAAGTATAGGATATAGCTGCATTAATGTATTTTTATGAAAACCATCAATATATACAATTGTTATGTGTCATTTAAAACTATATGATTATGACTCAATGTTCATCAGTTCTTTATTCTTTTCTGTATTTTGCCTTTCTTTTTGTTTTCTGAGATATGGTCTTTGCAGCACAAGCTGGCCTTGAATTAGTGACAATTGCTGCCTCAACCACCTATATCTTAGATAATGTCTATGAACCACCATATTAGTCTTAACATAATCAAATTCACATTTTATGTTACACAGGCTTTCCTAATTTAGTGTATTTTATTTAAAACTATCTTTTTTTGTAATAATATGGAGTTTTATACAATAAAGCATCTCTCTATGATCCCTTTGCAGGTGGAATGTCATCCTTATCTCAATCAGAGCAAACTTCTGGATTTCTGCAAGTCAAAAGATATTGTTCTGGTTGCTTACAGTGCTCTGGGAACCCACCGGGATAAACATTGGTAACGTAGACATTAGGAATTAAGCCCCTGGGGAAAAAATTGCTGACATATTTTCAGTCTTGCAACTCTGTTTCTTGAGTTCATATTCAAATGAACTGAAAGCAGAGAGAATTTCCATTTTGGAGAGAATAGAAGATGGTAACAGTCTGGCAGGGTTAGGGACCACATTTGGGAACATAGGTCTCAGTAGTCCTTAACAAGCCAAATACATAGATTGAGGAATTCATCTTCCCTCCCATCTTGTTCTAGGGTGGACCAGAGTACTCCTGTTCTCTTGGATGATCCAGTTCTTGCTTCCATGGCAAAAAAATACCATCGAACTCCAGCCCTGATTGCCCTTCGGTACCAAGTCCAGCGTGGGCTTGTAGTTCTCGCAAAGAGTCTCAATGAGGCGAGGATCAAAGAGAATATGCAGGTGATGAATTAGGCCGTGGGGTTCTTTCACTCACACAAATTCACCATACTTCTACAACTCAGGACATTTGTTCTTCTATTTTAGATTTTTTTCATCACATGTATTTTTAAAACATTTCAGCCTTTGTAGACTCACCATTGTTTGAGTTGCTACATTGAATGAGGATTGGCTTGAAATGTAGACCGTGATCTCTTCGCATTGCATTGTATTGTTCTGGTTAGTTTAAACTGTGAATTTGACCATAACTAGGATTGCCTGGGAAGAGAACCTTAATAAGTAATCGTCTAGACCAGGATGGCATGTCAGAGGCGGAGCTGTCTTAATTGTTACTAGAAGTAGAAGGATCCAGTGAATATGAGTGGCACCACTTCATGGGTTTGGCCAGGAACAGAACAAAATAAGGTTAAGAAACCTAGCTGAGTATAAGAATAAAAAGCAGGCAGTGTGTGGGCATCCTTTTCTCTCTGCTCTGTCCCATGGATTTAATGTGACTACCTGCTAGAGTTTCTGTCTTGACTCCCTTAATGAGAGACAGATAACAAATTGTAAAATAGAGCAAACTCTTATTCTCCTTAAGTTGCTTTTGATCAGGGTATTTGTCATACCAGTAGCAATGAAATTAGAACAGGAATATTACCAAGTATCCCCATGTAAATGGCACATTCTTTTCTTCATTAAAAGCATGATATACCTGAACTTAGTGGCTTCGCCCTTCAAATTGTGTTTTACCTTGCACTTTCTTGTACACATATACTTGAACACTCAGGTATTCAACCACTTTGCATTGCACCTGTGTCAAGTATCTTTTCAAATCCTGTCCTTGTAGTGAGTTAATTGTCATTTCATATGAAATAGGTAATTTTTTAACCACTGATAAGAGTTTGTGATTAAATAAGACAACCCAGGCCCTTGTACAGATTTCACATAAAACTTATATACATAGGCTATTGCATTCTTATTAGAATGTTTTTTGAATTAAGTCTCTATTTGGATAACTTTTCAGCAATTCTTTTTCTTTTTAAGATCATTATCAGTATCATTCTTTTTTATTAAGTTTATTTATTAATTCATTTTACATACCCATCATAGCCCCCTTCCTACACTCCTCAGGATCCCACCATCCTGCCCTCTTCCCCATCCCTCTTCCCCTTCTCCTCAGAAAAGGGGAGGAGCTCTCCCCTTGTAACATCTCACCCCAGCACATCAAACCACATCAGAGCTGAGCACATCATCTTCCACTGAGGCCAGGCACCACAGCCCCACTAGAGAGGAGTGATAGAAAATCAGGCATCAAAGTCCTTATCAGAGACAGCTCCCACTCCATTTGCTAGGGGACCATATGATGACCAAGCTGCCCATTGGATACATATGTTCAGGGAGACTAGGTCCAGTTCATGTATGCTATCTTTGATTGGTGCTTTTCTCTATGTGAGCCCTATGGGTCTAGGTTAGTTGACACTGTTGGTCTTCTTGTGGAGTTTTTTTATTTCCTCCAGGTGGCCTCTTCAGTCTCCATATCCCCTACTTCTAGGAGTCTCAGGTAGAGTCAACCCCATATCCTCCCAGGGGGCTACCCTGTCACCTATCTCCAGTTTGTCTCAGAGATGCCCACTGCCTCCCCGTTTCTCACCTCTCTCTCTCTGCCCTCTCACCACAAGTCCCTGTTCTCCCCACAACTGTTCCCCATCTTCCTTTCCCTACTTTCTCCCTCTTCTTTCCTGTTTCCCTCTCTTCACCTACTTCTGCTGTCTATTCTATTTACTCTTCTGAGTGAGATTCAAGCATCCTTTCTTGGGCCCTCCTAGTTACTTTGCTTCTTTGGGCCTGTGGATTGTAGTATGGTTATCCAAATGAGTACATGTAATGGATGTCTTTCTTGGTCTGGGATACCGCACTCAGGATGGTGTTTTCCAGATCCATCCTCTTCCTGTGAAATTCATGACATTCTTGTTTTTAATAGCTAAATTGTGTAATTCCATTGTGTAAATGTATCACATTTTCTTTATTCATTCTTTGGTTGAGGGACATTTAGGTCGTTTCCTGTTTCTGACTATTATGAATAAAGCTGTTATGAACATAGTTGAGCAAATATCCTTGCAGTATAGTGAGGCATCATTTGAGTATATGCCCAGGAGTTCTATAGCTGGGTCTTTAGGAAGAACTATTCCTAATTTTCTGAAAAAAATGAACACGTTGATTTCCAAAGTGGTTGCACAAGTTTGCACTCCCGCCACCAATGAAGAAGTGTTCCCTTTTCTCCACATCCTTGCCACATTTGCTGTCACTTGAGTTTTTGATCTTAGCCTTTCTGACTGGTGTAAGATGGAATCTCAGAGACATTTTTAGTTGCATTTCCTGATGACTAAGGATGTTGACTATTTCTTCAAGTGCCTCTTGACGGTGAATTCTCAGTTTAGCTCTGTATCCCATTTTTTGGATTGGATTATAATAGGTCTGTTGGTGTATAATTAATTGAGTTCTTTATATATTTTGGATGTTAGCCCTCTGACAGTGTGACAAAAGTTTGGTGAAGATCTTTTCCCAATCTGTAGGCTACCATTTTGTTCTAATGACAGTGTTCTTTGCTTTACAGAAGCTTATCAGCTTCATAAAGTTCCATTTATGGATTTTTGGTCTTAGAGCCTGGGCTATTGGTATTGCTCTAGTTAGTATTTCAAGTACTATGTTCAGTAATTATGGAGAGAGTGGACAACCTTGGACTGTCCCTGATTTTACGGAATTGCTTTGAGCTTCTCTTTGCTTAATTTGTTGTTGGCTATTGCCTTGCTGTATGTTGCCTTTACTTTGTTTAGATGTGTGCCTTGTATCCCTGCTCTCTCCAACACTTTTATTATGAAGGAGTGTTGGATTTTTGTCAAATACTTTTTTGACATCTAATAGAATGATCGTGTGGTTTTTTACTTTCAGCTTTATATTGTGGATTACACTGATGGATTTTCTTATATTAAACCATCTCTGCATCCCTGGGATATAGTCTATTTGATCACCATGGATAGTATTTTTGATGTGTTCTCAGATTCAGTTTGCAAATATTTTACTGAATATTTTATGTCAATATTCATAAGGGAAATTGGTCTGAAATTCTCTTTCTTTGTTGAGTCTTTGTGTGGTTTGGGTATCAGGGTGACTGGGGTGACTGTGGCCTCTTAGAATGAGTTTGTCAATGTTACTTGTATTTCTAATTTGTGGAATAGTTTGAAGAGTATTGGTATTAGCTCTGCTTTGAAAGTCTGGTAGAATTCTGAGCTGAAACCATCTGGCCCTGGGATTTTTTTTTTTTTTTGGTTGGGAGACTTTTAATGACTGCTTTTATTTCCTTAGGGGTTATAGGGCTGTTTAATTTGTTAAACTGATCCTGATTTAACCTTGATAAATGGAATCTATCAAGAAACTTATCCATTTTGTTTAGATTTTCCAATTTTGTGGAGTACAGGCTTAATTAAGTAAGACCTATGATTCTTTGGATTTCTTCAGTATCTGTTGCTATTTATCCATTTTCATTTCTGATTTTGTTGATTTGGATATTGTCTCTCTTCCTTTTAGTTAGTTTAACTAAGGATTTGTTCATATTTATGACTTCCTCAAAGAACCAAATCTTGGTTTTGTTTATTTTTTGTATTGTTCCCTTTGTTTCTAATTTATTGGTTTTAGTCCTGAGTTTGATTATTTCCTGCCATTTACTCATCTTGGGTGTGTTTCATTTTTTTTTTTTTTTTTTGAGCTTAGGTGTGCTGTTGTTAGTATGAGTTTTCTCCAAATTCCTTATGAAGAACTTACTGCTATGAACTTTCCTCTTAAGTTTCATTGTGTCTCAGAAGTTTGGGTATGTTGTGCCTTCATTTTCATTGAATTTTAGGAAGTCTTTAATTTCTTTTATTTCTTCCCTGGCCCAGCAATCATTAAGTAGAGAGTTGTTTAGTTTCCATGAGTTTGTAGGCTTTTTGTTATTTCTGTTGTTGTTTAAGTCCTGTTTTAAACCATGCTGATCCGATAAAATACAAAGTGTTATTTCAGTTTTCTTGTATTGTCTGGAAGTTCCAGGGACCAGGCAAGCCTCCTTGGGATGATTGGTAGGGCCGTGAACTATAGGCTGGATCTCAGCAAATAGCCAGACTCTCCTCTGCTGGATGTGCCTCAATTGGGCACACAGGCAGGGGTTTAGGATCGGGGTGTCTAACTTGTACAATCCTGAGATTCGTTGGTGTCTTCAGGAAGACTGGCAAAGCTGTGGACCAGAGATTGGAGCTATGTGTCCCTGGTACCCCAGAGTAATCTTCAGAGTCGGGAACGGTCAAGGTGCCTGGAGGTTGGAACAGTGCTCCCTTGGAAGCCAGGGGCATTCCTCAGGACAGCGAGGCACACATGCAGTTGTTCAGTAGCCTGGCCACTTGTTCATTCTGCAGTCACTGAGCTCCTGCTACCTGGACACTGTAAGGGGTGGGCACTGAAATCTTGGAATTTCCCATGCAAGCTTTTCCCAAGGAACAGGTGGGCAATGGGCAGGGCACCATGCAACCCTGAAACCCAGGAGTCGTTCTTGGGTGAGTGGGAAGAATGGGAGGACCCGAGACTGGAACAGTATGTCTCTGAAACCCGAGGACTGTCCTCAGAGAGGGGAGGTAGGAAGATCCGGGAGTCCGTAGGGCTGGAGCCATGCATCCAGGGGGTTGTCCTCCTTGGGAAGGCCAGGGGCTGGGATCTTCGTGTGTGAAACCTGGAGGCCCTCCTCATGCTGGGGAAACAGAGCAGCTGTTTCCGATTCAGTAGCAAGGCCATTCACTCATTCCACAGTCATTGATCATCTGCTACCAGGACATTGTGTGCACTGGGCGCTGCCATCTTGGAATCCCCTCTTATTAGAAATTTTGCCCTGGGTCATCTCACTCAATTATGTTAGTTTGTGCTTGGCTGGTTCCCTTATATCAGCGTTGATGTCTCTCAAGCATTAGAGTATTAGGGGGGCTCCTTTGTTCCAGGAGTAGATTGAATTACTTTCTGGAAAGCTACTCTCTTTCCTGTCCTCTCTGTATTCATTAACTTTCCTGCCAACTAACTCAGCTACTTCTCATCACATTGCACAGTCCCAAGTTAATTTCTGAATTCTTGGAAAGTGCTTTCATGCCTAATCTTAGACCAGGAACACCATCATTTCTGGAAAATCCAACTGGCTAATTCGACTGCAGGCAAGGAAAGTATCAAAACATGAAAACCGGTTCTTCCACAGTCTAATGTAAGCAACTCTGCTTCGACAAAACAGCGTGTGGACTCTCACATTTTTATTGTCGACCCATTAATTACACTTTTATACTCTGGGAATTCACTGGTCTCACCTTCTGATGTGTTTGCTGAAGTATCTTCTTACAAAGTCTGTTTTTCTTTTTTCTTAAATATTATCATGCAGAAGAATTCTTTTTCCACATGTTCAGATTCTCCATGGCTTTCTTTTGTTGTTAACTGCTGTTACTTTTGGCTTTGTGCAACACACCAATAGCATTCACCAATGTCCAATTATTGTCTTGTCTTTCCTTTCCAGTTTTGTGTTGATTTCAAGTATGAATCAAAATATATCCACAGCTTCAAAATAGACATCAAAATATTCCGTCTACAAATTCATGTTTGTCCTCATTTCTATTGTCTCTTAGCGTATTTATTTTGTCTAATGTTTTAATTATTTGGAAATGAATTTATCAG
Organism: Lophiomys imhausi; assembly: GCA_907164525.1. Classification (NCBI taxonomy): domain Eukaryota; kingdom Metazoa; phylum Chordata; class Mammalia; order Rodentia; family Muridae; genus Lophiomys; species Lophiomys imhausi. Next base: position 232,449 of record CAJQZJ010034182.1, read on the forward strand.
TACTGAATGACATCTCTCCTCAGTTTTACTTAAACACATTTTGGGGACACTTTTGTGTACCTGCTATTTTGCATATTTATATTTTCATGAGAAGCCTTATGTTTGTTTTCTAATAAATATATTCATATATTTTTATGTCAGGAAGTTCAGCCATGAAGAGGCATTCATAAATGAATTTTCATACTTTATCATATTATTGAGAAGTGAGAAAAGTGAAAGACATGAATTTTGACACATTTAAATTTCATGTACTCTAGAGGTCATAGATATTTCTGAAGTTTTAGTTTGTTTTTGTGGTTGTTGTGTTTTGGGGCATGAGGTTTATTTTGTGGCTGTTGTGGGTTTTCTGAGTCAGTCTAGGTTCATGTTGATATGCAGTTAAAGATAACCTTGAATTTCTAATTTTCCTAATTTTACCTTCCAAATCCGGGCCTTTAGGCATATGTCTCCAAACACAGTTTTTCTTGATATAAGTAGATTTTCTGTCATAAAAAGTATTAATTTGCCACATTATACCCAGAATATTTACATATTTGTTTAATGTTGCTTGAAGCTCTTTATCACTTCAGAGGTCATGGCCTTTTGACAATACTGTGGTATTTACTTAATGAGCATGAAAGTAATTTTCTGATATTAGCTTTTATACAATACACTAAAATCTATAATTTTCACAGTGGAAATTTTGAATTATTTCTTTTTATTTATTCATTTTCACTTAAACCTTTTTTTCAGGGTTTTAAAAAAATATAAGTTTCAAATATACAGAGAATTTAAGAAGTTTTACAATTCATGTCTTGTTTAAACTTATCAATTGATTATATATGATTGACATTTTTATTCTTATTCATTATTTTTTGGTATTAATTTCAGAACAATACTAGCGATTCATAAACCCATTTTTCAATATGTTAACAATTGTAAGCCATCTGTTGATTCAACTGCCCAAACTGTATTAAGGGTGATCTCCTAGAAGCCAGTTCTTAATTCCTTTGAATAAGACATTGTTGATATTAGTAGAATGCCAATTTAAGTTGTGTTCAAAATATTATTTTTATATTTTAACTGTTATTTGTTTAGACATGGAAGTAAAACTATATAAATGATGATTACTGAATTATGTTATACATTTAGACAATTGTATGTCTGTTTTAGATCTTAAAAGCAATGTTTTTTCTTCTTTGAATTATGTCAGATTTCTTTCCTCCAAACCCTCCATTCAAATCTCCCTTTCCTATATATTGTAGAAGGGTTCAATATGTGGAAGGATTTTGAGTGATGTTGCTTCTGGTATTTATTTCTCACTTGAGTGTCTTGTTGAATATCTTTGTATTTTGGAGAGAATTGAAAAAAATTGAAGCATTTTTTCTTCATGGTTGGTTCAGTCTGTTGCATTTGCAATGTGCAGGTTAATAAACTTGCAGTCTAAATATATAAAATATTTCCTATCTGTGTGGTAGGTTTTTGAATTCCAGTTGAGTTCAGAGGATATGAAAGTAATTGATGGCCTGAACAGAAATCTGCGATACGTGGCTGGGGCAATGTAAGTAACTTTTGGTCGCATTAAAACTCCATCTATTAAGCTGCTATCAAGTTTGTGTGGAGATGGTTAGATAGTAAAATGTTAAAGTCAGGTGCCAAATACATATGGACTGGACATTGGGAATGTATGCTAAGCCATATAACTCTTATAATCGTGGCCTATTTATTTCTGTTGTTTTGTATTGTATTTATAGTTATAAGAAAAAGAACCATTATTTGGACTGAAAGGGAGAGCTGTTGGGGGGAAAAATAAATACCTTAAACTAAAAAAAAAAAAGAAGGGAAGAGGATGGTGGGGCTGAGGGGGAGGAGGGTGGAAGGGTGGGACTGGAGGGGGGAGTAGGGAGGGGATTGTGATTGAGATGTAACTTGAAGAAATAAAAAATAAATTATTAAAAAAAGAGAAAAAAATAAAGTAACTGCAAAGGCAAAAAAAAAAAAAAAACTCCATCTATTCAGTTTTTAAAGTTCTCTCAATAAAAATAAAGAAGGCAGATGCAATCAGAACTAGAATTAGGAAAAAGAATTACTGGAATTCTTTCTAGTCTGTTCAGAGTTCTGACTTTACTCATAGCCGCAGGATGAGAAGACTCAGGGGTAACCTTGATTTGCTGTACCTGAACATTTGTATTATTTCATGGAGTGTTGTGGGTCAGCCTACTGAGTTTCCATTTTCCTACACTAATCTGAATCTGTTTGTCCTGTGTTTATGTACTCTGGGTACTTTAAGAAGCCGCTAAAACATTTCCAATATCAATCTCATGGCTTTTTCCCCATTACTTAATTCCTGATCATATTTAATATATCACTATCAACCTTGTTTTCCATATTATAGTCTGCATATGAAATTATCAACTGGATTCAGGCAACTAATGATTTTAATAGTTTGTAAAACTTTTCTTATTTCCCACTGTACTTTCATTCAGAAACTCAACACTCTCATTTTGAGACATTACATGTTTAATTGCACAGTTGGTAGTAATTTTTTACACAGAAAGAGGTCAATTCAGATCACTAAGAAATTATAGAAAGGACATTTAAGACTCAGGAAAACCTAAGGAGGTATATGATTTACAAATTGTGGACCTTAGAACTAATATCATATTACTATTGTTCTAGCATATGCTGATATTATATCAGAACTCATATTTTCCTATTACTATTTCTAATGAATCACTGTTTTTTTCCCTTGTGTGATTGTTACTACATGGAGATTCTTTACATATCTGCTTAGATATGAGATTTTACCTTGTACACTCTTTTGGTTCTATTTCTGAGTCAAAGTCCTTATGTTATATGTGGTAGGTAGTTAATAAATGATTAATTAACCTAAAAATTGAAATGAGATTGCTAGTAGTTATCTCATCTCCTCAAACCATCTGCTAGTACATAGTATACTGCTTGGCTTCTCCGTTGTAAGGCAAATAAACTATGTTTTGTTTTGTTTTATTAAGGAACTGTAGAACTGTCTCGGTTATCTTTTTTTTGATAGATGCATGTTTGATTCATTTTGGATTTTGTGCTGAATTTCAGGGAAAGGAGAATGAATAATTTATCTATTGTTTTGTTTGCAATTAGAAAACATTTATGAAAGTAAGAAAGACAGACTCCATGACTTACCAGGGATGAAGAATATATACTTCACAACTAATATCAGCTTCATAGAAATTACTCCTTCTAGAAACAGAACAATAAAATGTGTTATATGAATTACTTTTTGTCTTTCCAGTTTTTCTGGCCATCCTAACTTTCCATTTTCTGATGAATACTAATGTATGAGGACTACTGCCAGAAGCTCTTCAGGATGGACAGTGCTGTAGGAGACCTCTCAGATGATGACTACTGGAATTTGTCACTTTTGCTCAGTAGCAATTCAGCCTATAATTACTCTAAGGCTCAGAAGACAAAAGAAAAACAGCAAAAAAATTGTCACATTCTAAAAATAAATAAAAGACACTTTCTTCAGCATTTGTCAGTTTTAGTATATTAACTGAATCTTTTGATCCATTATGACCATACACTGGTTTGCCAAGAAGGTTATATACAAGGAATATAATGGTTAGTGTCATTTCATAGGCAATTCTTTTATTTTTTATTTTTTATACATTTATTTATTTCCTAAAGTTACATCTCAATCATAGGTCCCTCCCACCTCCCCCTCCTGGTCCCACCATTCTTTTTTTTTAAATTTAATGTATATCTTTTTTCTTCCAACAGCTTCCCCTTTTAGTCCAATAAATGGCTCTTTTTCTTATAATAATAAATACAATACAACACTATAAGAATAATTAGGCCACAATTATGAAAAAATATAAGGTATAACATATTTTTCCAATGTCAAGTCCATACATATTTAGCAACTGACTGATATTAATATTCTATTCTCTATCTATCTCAATGAGTAAAAGTTATATACCTAACTCAGTTTCCATCCTAACTTGCATTACCAACTTAAAAACATCTTCTTAGACCTAGAAGATCTTTTTAATTCCTAAAAAACTTAAAATTTAATTGTGAGACAATATCTAGTCTTCAACCACATCAGAGACCTGAGAAGAACAAATATATCTGAATAAACAGGAAATGCAGAGCAAGCAGCTTCCAAAACTAAGAAGTAACAGATAACTGGCTTCTTGGACAGTCCCGGATTTCTCTTAATACATTACAGCACCTATCTTCAGTCTTTTGGCTCAGTATCTCAGACAGACATTAATTGTAAGCAGAAATTATGAAGGACTTGCCTAACCTGTCTTTGCAGAGCTAGACTATCAACTTACCTGCTTCCAAGTTTTGTCCTTTTTCGACAGCATTCTGTCTACAGTTGAAGCAAGGGATTTTTCTTGCCCAGTGACAAGCTTGTCACTAATGCAATCATCTGCAAATGAAGATTCTTCAATGCTCATCATCTACTTGGAGTAGAATGGGGGGTGCTGTCTCATTATTAAAAAATCTTAAGTTAAGAAAACATCTTTGAATATCATATCCTACAGATCCCTTGAGGTTTTTGAAGACCACTTATCTAACTCTGTATATTTGGATAAGCAAATGTTGCTTGTCTCTTAGCAACTTGATTTTTGATTAACTTAGAAAACATCTGTGATAAACTATGCTAGTACCTAACAAAATGACACATTTGAATGCCTATTAATTTGCATTTCTTAATTATCTTAAACAGTTTGTGACAGTTGTGTTGCTATCAAAAGGCCAAAACTTAACATTGCATTTTTAAGTATTCCATAGGTACAATACCTTAAAAAGAGTTAACCTTAATTTTGTATCAATATACAAAGATCAATACCAATGTAGCCAAATATAATCTTAGTTTTGTATCAACATACAAAGATCAATACCAATGTAGCCAAATATAATCTTAGTTTTGTATCAATATACAAAGATCAATACCAATGTAGCCAAATATAATCCTAATTTTGTATCAATATGCAAAGATATAAGAGCATATTCAATAATCCATCCCTCATTCTTTGTTAGTCCTATATTATGTCCATATCCCATTTTTTTTCAAGTCTTTCCCCCCTTACATACGAGAGAAAGAAGGATAGAGAAAAGAAGAAGAGAGAAACCCCTGGGTCTAATCTCCAAAACCTATTTAAACAAGACCATTTAACAACTTATAATCAATACCTCTAAAAACAACAAACATCTATAACCCATCAAATGACCAAAGTTGGTTAAAAAAAAAAATCACCCACCCCACCTTCTGGGAACGGGATGTCACTCTCTTAAAATTGCTTTCTGCCTATTTGGGATTTAGGAAACCTGTTTGGGGGCCCAATTAAGAATGAAAAAATGGTTTAGCAAATTAATAGTAACATTTGTTGTTCAGTTTTTGTGCTCAGCTATTTAATTGTCCTAAGAAGTTTGTAGTAAAAGGCTGAACTTTAGGGCTTTACTGAAGTACTGGCTGGAATAGTCTGCAGGACTGAACCATCTTATTTAGCTATTTTGAATTGCTCTGGTGGTAGATTTTTGAGAAAACAGTTATTGAAGATGTCTGTGATGCTGGATCATCTGGGCTATTTGTCTTCTTTGTGTCTGGTCCCTTTTCTTCGGAAGTTTCAGTTGTCCAGTTGTCCCTGGACTCCTTAGATGGATGCTTTTGATCTCCTGGAAATATAAGAACAGAGCCTTGCCCTACTAAGTCTCCCAAATAGGTTAAATAATGATTTGTTAATTTTAAAATTTTAAAATGAAACAAGTAGTACACCTGCTTTGATACATTGGATTTTAGAAAAGACTGGTGAATTAGATAAGCTTATAAAGGTTCTAATTTCAAAATGGAAGACAGAAAATGTGTTATGTTGTGGAGGAAAATATGCTCTTGTCTCAACAGGAAACAAAAAAAATATGCATTCCATCCAAATTGATAAAAATAAGATTTGACAGGGGGAGAACTCATGAAGGTCTTGGCTCCAGACAGAAGTAAAGAAATCAAGATCAAACAGGCCAGGTAACATAACTGTTGATCCCTCCACATGGAAACAGGTCTGAGACTAACTTAGACATACAATGTCTTCAGCAAGTACTTCAGCTATGTACAGCCAATAAATATTTGGCTACACAATCCTCAAGACTTATCATGTCAGTCTTTAAAATGGCATAGATAAAAGTTTATATTACAGTCCAAACTGACTTATATAGAAATACAAGTGCCTTACTTGCTCAGAGAGCAGAGAATTATCGTTAACTGAAATGTGTTCAGTGCATAGTCCATATGTATCTTAATGTAAACATGTTTAATACTTTTGAAAGTTTATATATATTTGCAGAGGAAGATGAACAGACACCCAAAAAGACAGACAAATAGCCCAGGTGATCCTACCTCATAGATAGCCTCAATCACTGATGCCTCAAAAATCTGCATCTGGGATGAATTCAAAATGGCTGTCTAGATCACCGAGCATCACAGACTGTTCCAGTCATGACTTCAGTTAAGCTCTGAACTTTCTCAGCATGCAGACTGTACCGCAAATGTTGCAGCTAGATTTCTTAAGACTGGAGAATATCACTACTTTTGTGAGCTCCTAAAAAGAAAAACTACATCCCTAATCATCAAGAAGCAATTTAAGAAAGCTACACCCCTTTCCCAAGAGGGGATGGATGGTTTTTGGTTGTTCTATGGTGATGCATGTTTGTTATTGTTGTAACGGGGTTGGTTATAGTAATGAGAAGTAAAAGGGTAGATTATTGAATCTATTTTTAGACCAAAGAGCATTAATGAGCCAGAATTCTTACATTGGTATAAATCTTGTAGATTGATACAGATTTAAGAGTATATTTTGTTACAACGTGCTAAAGTATTGTACATATGTAATTCTTAAAAATTCTTAAAATGTTAAATTACTGTTCTTGTGAAAGCTTTTATTACCTACTGTTTAGGATTATTACGAAATACATATTAGCGGTTAGACATTCAAACTCATGGTCATGATAGATAGTAAGCCAATTACAGAAATATGTTAGGGTCCTAAAGATTACTGTCTTGAATGTCCACATGTCAAGTTCAATATATTCTTTAACACAAGTTATTTTGATTGTGTTTTTATAGTTGTAAGTAAACTTTGATGTCTAGCTCTTTATAAAATAGCATGTGGTCTCTGAATATGATTGGGGTCGGAAGGTTGTTTCTCTGTGAGCTGGTGAAGGGGAGAGTCAAAATAAGAAAGAGTAGACTATATCTCAAAAGGCAAACTAGAGAAAGGGTATCGAACACTCATGAAGCGGGGATTTATGATGCATCTCAGTTGGCAGAATGCTGGCCTACTATGCAGGGATCATTCCTCAGCACTGGATAAAACGGACATAGTGCCGCATGGCTGCAATCCCAGTATTGAGAGAATGAGGGGATCATGAGACAAAGTTAATTTCAGTTACATAATGAGTTTAAGGTAGGTCTGGTCTATGTGAGACAATGGCACTTTAGAAAAACAAACCCATAAAAGCAAAAACAAACAAACAAATGCCAAATTTTCTTTGTTGAGCAGGTCTCAATTTTGGTAGAGGAGAAGACTTCAAAAATGTACCCAAATGAAAGATGTGCCCTGTTATCCTCGTGATAAATCTGCAGTCCTCGGAAACTGCAATCCAGTCATGGATTTAAGTGAGACAGTGTTTCTTCAGACAGATTGGTCAGCAGTTGAGAGACATCCTATTTTCTTCTACTGTATGACTCAGATGGCAGCAGTCATCTGTTATCTTCAAAGATGACATGTCGTTAAAAGCTGAACTAAGTTGTGGCCCTGAGATTACGCAACATGTGCATCCCAAAGCACTTCAATTTGGCTAAGGAAGGGTCAGACAGGCATCTGGGAAGACCCAGAGGGCCATAGACGGCAAGCTAAAAGATCCAGGTACACGCATGCTTATCCTAGGCTGGAATGTGGATAGGTAAACACAGGGTTCAGTCTTGGTGGCTTGGAACATATCTTAGCAACTGAGAATAACAGTGAGTTTGATAGTTTGGTACCTGAGGTGAGCAGTGACTCAAATTCGTTTAGCTGCCTATCAGTCATTTACATTTATAATGCCCAAGAACTTTGAAGTTAGTGTTGAACATAATAGCCACACCGCATCATTCCAGGAGAGTGATTAAAACTCAGGAAGTCTTGAATATACGAAGCTAAATCCTCTGTTTTGCCAATTTCAATGCTGTGGTTGCTTCTCACACCCCCTGCACAGGTAGAAAATACCATGTAGCTGAAATATTACCTATGCCAGTGCTAATAATCTGAGGGTTCCGAGGAGTGTGAATAAGAACTCGGGGCAGGGTGGAAGAGCTAAGTGCAGTCTTCAGCAGTCCCTGGTACCCAGAGAGTGGGAACTGCAACCGTGGTGACAGCTCTGGCAGACACTGAACACTTGTTCAATACAGTCGCAGCAAGAATATAAATCCCAGGACAGACAGGACTTCATAAATTCAGCTCCTCACCACCATATACATAAATGGGAGTTTCCAACATCCAAGAGCCTGTGAAGATTCTGCTCCAACACCTATGGTTTTCTTACTTTTCCTTCACAATTTTCTTAATTTCCTTTGAATCATGCATTTAGCAAGATTTTTCTCTATTGTTTCATCTTAACATGGTGGTTTTTATTATTGTTATTTCATATTTTGTTCTTTTCTGCCCATTTGTTTCTACTTTTGCCAAATATTGTAACTTACTGTTACTGTTTTTTTGTTAATTTTTAACCTTTAATTCTCCTTTTTTATATTTATTTCATCTTGTTTTGAACTTTTTTTTACTTGGAGAGAATTGCTTTTTGTTTATTTTTCCTTTTCCCCCAATTTTCTACACTCCTTCCCTTTGCTTTATTTACAACTGCTCCTCTCTTCTCTGTCCTTCTTTTTAAACATCATCTCTCAACTTCCCACCCTGCCATATTTTCTTCATCTCTTTCATTTACTCTCTCTACAATCGCCCTAAATAAAATTAATTGCATAGCACATTCTGCAACAATATTGCAATTTCATAGTTGACATCACTGCTGATGTAGTAATGAGTTATGAATAACTTTAAATGTGTTTCTGCAACTCATTTGGCTTGATGTGGTTGTTGATACACCAGTTTGTTTTCTCCTCATTGAATGGTCCTGGCACTTGCAATAAAGCATATACAAAACAAAAATACACCTTGCACCACACAAATAAAGAAACTGGAGAAGCAAGGCACCATGACCCTTCCAAAAACAACTTAACTACTGAACATCAGATACTTGAAGACACAGAACAGCAGGGAAAAATGCCACTTCTAAAAAACAACAGCTCCTTAGCTATTGATCCTCCAGATACTGTAATTGGTAAAATGCCAGAGAAAGACTTAAACTGTTCTGGTAATAAGGATCATTTTGTGAAGGAGGAGACAAAGAGCAAATGAATTGAATCTGAGCCCTGGAGTGCAAAGGTAGCAATAGAAAGAAAAATGGTCTGCAGATGGATGAAATAATGATTGTGGATTATACACATTAGAGATTAACTCTGAGTTACCAGTGATGCATTAGTATCATATTAAGGGAAGATATAAAAGCAGTTTCCCTTGGAGCTACTTAATGAACAGTGAGTCCAGATCTGAGTTCTCTACTCCATGCTTTCTTTATCTTTTATCTACTGTCTCTCGTATGAGTCTGAATTGGTGTCTGTCTGAAGGCTGAGTCTGTCTCTGTGTTTCACCTATTCTGTTTGTGTGTGCCTGTTGTGTGACTGTGTGTATCTCTGCATATATCTTCATGCAAATCTTCTGAGCCTAATAGAGGGATCCACTCTCTTTATTGAATAGCGTTGAAAGCATCACAGGCGAAAGAGATGGGACACATTGTGAAAATGCTTAACATAGTTATACATGGGATTAAGTCACTGTCTCCAACTGATTCCACCTGCCTTAGATAAGAAGCATTGTTATTTATCAACCAATATCTATAAATGTTGCTTTCAAATTTTATAGCAGATCTTAGAAAGTTATTTTCATACGCCCATATTTTTTGCTTTCAGCAAATAATACAGCTGCATTATCTAGGTCAGACACATTGGAGGGTGCATAACTAAAGATTACAACTATGCCCCATTTTAGGTTGTAAAAGTTGATTACATGGGAAAACCAATGCAGGTAAAGTTGATTATTATATTAGTCTCTTAAAAATCAGGTTAAATAAACAAGCTAAGTATATAGTAGGGTGGTAGCCACGAGTCTTTAAGTAACCTCAATGTGCTTTCTTAACTTTGACAGTAAGGTCATTCCCGCAAGAGTTCTAGTTTCTTAGAATGTAGGAAATATTTTATAATATAGCATTGTCACGATCAGTATATATGAAAAAGTCAGGAAAAAGTGGAAGAAAAATTCAACAATAGAATAGAGAAAAATGTCAGAAGTGAAAAAACACAAAAGGCAAAAAACAAACAAATAAACAAACAAAAAACGATATAGTGGGACCAAAAATGGAGGATGTACACATTTAATCTTAGCACTTGGGAGGCAAAGGCAGGCAGATCACTGTGAGTGTGAGTCCATCTTGGTTCCACTTGGAACATAGTGAGTTTGAGGGCATCCAACTGTCTCAATAGTTAATGATGATGACAATGGAGGTTATGATAATGATGACAGAGAGGGCAGTATCGCTGACATAATCAAGCAGAAGAAAAAATATGAGCACAAAGTTAAATATTATTTTATAACATTTATGAAGGAAAAAGTAAACATAATCACACTCTCTTCAGTGAAGAAACCAAGTCATAGGATAAACATTATGATAAACAATAATACATGGGAAGTGTAGTCAAAGAAACTACTGCTAGGAATTCTCCAAATCTATAGAAATAACTAGACGTTAAAATAGATGAGTCATATGTATTTGGCACCTGACTTTAACATTCTACTATCTAACCATCTCCATGAGTTTAAAGTTCTATATCTAACTCAGCTTTCATACTAACTTGCCTCATAATTTTAAAAATATCTTCTTAGATCCAGAACACCCTCTTGATTCCTAAACAACTCAAAATTTAACTATGAGACTGGACATTGGGAATGTATGCTAAGCCATATAACTCTTATAATCGTGGCCTATTTATGTCTGTTGTTTTGTATTGTATTTATAGTTATAAGAAAAAGAACCATTATTTGGACTGAAAGGGAGAGCTGTTGGGGGGAAAAATAAATACCTTAAACTAAAAAAAAAAAAGAAGGGAAGAGGATGGTGGGGCTGAGGGGGAGGAGGGTGGAAGGGTGGGACTGGAGGGGGGAGTAGGGAGGGGATTGTGATTGAGATGTAACTTGAAGAAATAAAAAATAAATTATTAAAAAAAAATAGATGAGTCATTTTAAACACCAAATAGACTTGACCAGAGAATGCTCTCACTGATACTCTATAGTCAAGATGGCAAAAATACAAAAGAAAAGCATAACACAAATATGAGAAAGAAAACTGTCAACTTACCTATGGAGGCAGAAACATCAGAATAACAGTAGTTCTCTCATCAAAGCCAAGAAAGCTTGGACACATACACTTCAAGTCCTGGAAAGAAAGAAATAGCCACAAGCTAAGATTAATGCTTCCAGTGAAAGCTATATTTTAAGGTTGACAGAAAAATAAGGAGTCTTTAAGACAAGGAGCTCATGTATATACTGGTGCTGCACAATATGTAAGTGGATACCATACATGATTGAAGAAGGAAGCTGATGGTACACATGGTACTTAGCAGATGGCATATATGGATGATGAAGAAAGACAGTCTCAACTATGACAGAAGAGGAAAGAATATGTTTTATGAGAGGGGTGACTAAACAAAGGACAGCTAAGGAGTAATTTACCATATCCAAGGCAGCAAGCTAGCAAATTCATGATATAAACAAAAGAGAAAAAAATGAACAAGAAAAACAATGAATAAACATAAAAATTGCTAACATTTTCAACAATATTCTTAAATGTAAATGGTCTCAATTAACCAATGAAGATATATAGACTACCTGCCAGATTAGATTAGATTTTTGTCTCAAGAAACACAACACAGTCATATGCTCATAGATTAAGAGACAACACACTGAAAAGAAAATCTTCAAGTAAACAGAAGTTAAAAAATAACAAGTTAGCATAGCTGTTCAGATAGCTGATAAAGTATATTTCAAACTTAGCATAATCATAATAATTCATGAAATAACATTATATTTTATAATAGTAGAGGGAATAAATCACCTAAAGATTAAACATGGAAAGATGAATAGCTCAATGTGCAAAGATGCCTGAAGCTAAGCCTAAAGATCTATGTTCCCTCCCTGGGATCCACATGATGCAAGAAGAGAATTGACTCCTGCAAGTTGTCTTCTGACCTCTGTACTGAGTTATGGCACATGCCCATGTCCCATCAATCAATATTAATATGTGTAAATTATTATGATACTCAATTTCACAAAACAAACATTGACAGATAATAGATTAGATAGACTATGCTAATATCTAGATAGGTCATCTAAACTAAAAGTCACAAAACAAACCTAAGAGATATTCTACACCACTGATTAAGGAACATTGCATATATGTATATAATATTCCATTCAGCAGATAAAGAATATATGTTCTCAGCTGAAACTGGAAACTATTCTAAAGTAGACTACATTCTATGTCAAAAGTAAAGTATTATCATATGGGAAACAACTCTTATATCTTAGCAGATTGCAGTAAGATAAAACTAGAAATCAACAGAAAAAGCAAAACTAACCCCCCCGCAAAAAAAAAAAACATGGAAGCTAAGCAAATACATGGAGACTGAACAATACATTCTCAAATGACTATTGAAAACTTGAAGGAATTAAATATTCCCAGAATAAAAAGGAAAGCACAAATCAATCTTTTTGATATAGGTAAGAAAGTTCTAAGAGAGAATTTTATATCAATGAGTGCTTATGTTGACTGAGGAGCTATTGTCAGCCTGGGGACAAGGAGGAGTCATTTTCCTTTAAATTCAAGCCCTGAGAGGCTTCCCCTTTTCCATATTTCAGAAGATTATCCCACACTCATATACATACAAGTGGCACTAAATATATTCATTGGGTATTAAAAACTATGGGAAAGAGAGGAAGAAAGAAAAAGAGACAGAGGCAAACAGAGAGAATGAGAGACAGACATAGAAAGAGAGAGAGAGAACATGAAATTTGAGGGGAAAGGATTAAAGAGATAAGGAAAGAATTGGAAGGGAAGGAATGGGGAAGGAGATTTCATTCAAACATATTACATGCATATATGAATATTAAATAAAATATTTCGAAAACAGTCATAGCAAAGTACCACATATTCCAATTTGAAAAATAAATACTACAAAAGTCTCAAATTGATAACGTAATGTTGCTCTTAAAATCCTTGACAAAGAACAATCCAAAAGATAAGTAGTGGTAAGACACAATAAAAATCACAGGCCAACATGAATGCACACTAAAAGAACACAACACAGGGCAACTAAAAAAAAGTACATTCATTAAAAAAAAGTCAAGAATGATAAAGGTTTAGTCACATTCATAAAACTCATAATCATCACTACAGAAGAGCCAAACTGATCTTTAATATAAAATCGGGAGTTTATTACAGATTCCAATGAAATAGAATCATTAGGAGATACCTTGAAATTTTATTACACCAAATCTGAAAAAAAATCTTCATTTATCCATGATATCTAGATACAGATAACCTACCATAGATAAGTAAAAAATATATAATCAACTGTGGCGAGCCACAAAACTGTGGCGAGCCACAACCCTAAGATGGCACCTGGCTTAATGCCAGAAAGCTCAAGCTTAGCTGTAAACAAGCCTTATTTGGTAGTGGCTGCCTAGCCCGGTGTGCTTCCTCCTTTTGTGAGCCTATCTTGGATCGCTAGGTGGCGTGATCTGATTGGGTTTGAGTAGGCATATAAGGGCTTGGGGGAAGAGAGGAGGATGAAGCTGAGGAGAAGCGGGTGTACAAGGTTCCTGAATAAACTGCTTGAAGAAGAATCGTGGTTGTATCTTTCCTGCTGGTCAGGGGGACGTGACAAGTGGTGGCCCATACGGAGAACCTCTCCGCGGGTGAATGATTCAGAACTTCTTGCAGTCAGGGCAGTCGACTGGTAAGTCCCAGGTAAGGTGGGACCAAGGTTAGGACCTCGGTAAAGAGGCAATAAGGTCTCCGGAGGGAGCAATAAAGTTCCGGGATTCGGACGAGTAGAAGAAAAACAAAAGCGAAAGTATGGGGAATTCACCATTGCAGCCCATTTTTTCAGCTCTTAAAGAGCTATTAAAATCTATATTGCAGGGAGGATCACGGCCTATTTGGAGACTTGTTCGTAGTTGTTTAGGAGATCAGAGATATTGCAAGGCCATGGAAAAGGGACAAGAGGCATTAGAGCAGTTAAAAGAGGAGCGCTCAGTCAAATCTGGGAAAGATACTTCAGAAGAGGATAGCTCAGAGTCTGAAGAGGAACTTGAAATGTTAGCAAGGGAAATGGAGAAGTCATCTTTGAGGAAGAGTTCTGACTCCACCCGTATAGAACCCTCAGCTCCAGGGCAGCCTGTGTTGGCGCCATCTTCATATAATGAGACTTCCCCTCCGAGTGGTCCTAGTGGGCGGTCATTCTGTCCAAATGTCTGGAGGGAAGTGAGACATGAGCTGTACTACCCTGTCTTTCAGGATGGAGGGGGAAATCATTATCATGAACCCCTCCATTTTAAGGTAATTAAAGCACTTGCTGAGTCTGTCCGCACTTATGGGATTAATGCTGCTTTCACTGTAGCTCAGGTGGAAGCTCTTCATCGTTATGGCATGACTCCTAGTGACTGGATGAGCCTGGCATGTGCCTGCTTGTCCTCTGGGCAGTATTTAGATTGGAAGGCTTTCTTGATTGAGTTTGCTAATGAACAAGCTGCTGCTAATCGTGCAGCAGGAAACCCAGCCTGGGATGTGGACATGCTTCTTGGGCAAGGTCAATTTGCTCAACAACAAACTGGGTATCCAGCTCAGGTGTTTGAGCAAATCAATTTAATCGCAACCAGAACTTGGAAATCATTGCCTAACAAAGGGGCAGTGGATAACAATCTAACTAAGATTATTCAGGATCCCCTGGAGCCTTTCTCAGACTTCGTGGCTAGAATGGTTGAGGCCGCTGGAAGGGTATTTGGAGACCCTGATTTGGCAATGCCCTTAATTAAACAACTTATGTATGAGCAATGTACAAAGGAGTGTAAAGCAGCTATCACCCCTTATAAGAACAAGGGGTTGGAAGCCTGGATGCCTCAGTGCAGACTGCCGCTACCTTGAATAATTTGTCAGCCAATGTAGCCACGGCCTTGGTTGATTGTGGCAGGTGGCCCAGATTGGCTGTGAGTGGAAAATGACTGGATTGTGTGTGACCTCTGTGCCATATCAAAATTATACTGTAGCTACAAATTTGTCTAAGCAACTCTCTCAGTATCTTACAGGAAATTGGTCTGGCGAGTTTCATAAGCTGATGCAGAATCTGAGAATTGCCATCGTGCATGTGAATTCCACCCGGGTTGATGTCTCTGTTGCTGAAAGACTGTCAACATGGGTCCTCTGAGCCATGAATCATCTGAAGGAATGGGCGGGAAGGGATGCCCTAGGAGGCATGCTCTTCCTAGTCAGTTTCATTGCCCTATGGTGTATCTGTAAGATGAGGATTTCACAGAGGAGAAGTAATGCCATGCTGGTGCAAGCCTTTGCTGCCTTGGAGGCTGGACAGCTGCAAGCTTGGTTGACTCTCCTAAAGGACTAAGCTATCATCACGCTCAGGATGCGAGGCTAAGCACTGCACTTGGGGTCAGCTTCCAGCGACTTCAAGAAGGGCATGTTTGATTGCATATGGGTTGGTATCCTAGTTTCCCATCTCTGAGAAAAAGATACCGGACGGGTATGGCACCAGCCTGGTTGGCTACTGGGCGTGGGATCATTACAATGTCCTTTACATACATATCAGAGATCAGACCTCTACCCTTGCCTGTTGTGTTTTAAAACAAAAAGGGGGAACTGTGGTGAGCCACAAAACTGTGGCGAGCCACAACCCTAAGATGGCACCTGGCTTAATGCCAGAAAGCTCAAGCTTAGCTGTAAACAAGCCTTATTTGGTAGCGGCTGCCTAGCCCGGTGTGCTTCCTCCTTTTGTGAGCCTATCTTGGATCGCTAGGTGGCGTGATCTGATTGGGTTTGAGTAGGCATATAAGGGCTTGGGGGAAGAGAGGAGGATGAAGCTGAGGAGAAGCGGATGTACAAGGTTCCTAAATAAACTGCTTGAAGAAGAATCGTGGTTGTGTCTTTCCTGCTGGTCAGGGGGACGCGACAATCAACTTTAAGATATCCCACACAAACCAGTCCAATTCATGTAGCAACACAAGTGTCTGAATAAAAGTAATGACTGGACAGATTCATTACCAGTTTCTACTAACATTTTATGAAGAGCTAGCATCTATATCCCTCAAACTGTTCCATAAATTAAAAATGAAATGAGGAGTGTAAGACTCATTCTATGAATCTGAGATTATTCTGATGTCAAACCTAGAAAGACGACTATAGACCTATTTTCTTGATGAAATTTCATGCCAAATACCTCAAAAAATTCTTGCTAACAAAACCTTAGCATGCATTATTAATATTAGACATTATGAGGGAGTTGGTGTATTTTTAGAAATGAGTGGTTGGTTCATCATAGGCAAATTACTGTTACTTAGTGCATAAATACACTTAAGAACAGAAATCACAGACCAATCAGTGAAGAACAAGTCTTTATCTAAAACCAACACATCTTCATGATAAAAAAAAAGAAGAAGAAAGAAAGTTAGAATAGGAGGAGCATATCTCAACACAATAAAAGCACATACAACCACTTGCAATCAAAATTATAAGTGGGAAAAGTCTGAGAGCATTTCCTTTAAAATAAAGAATAGGCTAAAGGTGTTTACTCTTTCCCCTCATTATTAATACAGTGTCCAATATCTTAGCTAGAACAATAAGCCAAGGGAAACATAAAAGGACTAAAATGTAAAAGGAAGGACAGATTGCTATTTGGAGATTAAATGATTATATACATTAAAAATTGTAAGACCTCTACCAGAAAACTCTTAGACCTGAAACAGTTTTAGCAAAGTGGCTCTATGAAGAAATTAACATGCAAAAACTAGTAGCTTTTCTATATAGCAATAGAGAACTTAAAGGGAGTGAAGTTAGAAAAAAATCCATTTATGATCACTTAAAATATATCAGAACAAGTTTAAGGACATGAAAGAAACATGCAGAAAAACATTGAAGTATAGAACATGAGAAGACATCCTGTGCTCATGATAACTAAGATGTTTGTTATGTAGAATGCAATGTACATATGCAATGCAATCCCTATTAAAATCTCAATGGCTTTGTTCACAGAACTAGAAAAAAGTAATCCTGAAATCTATATGGATAATGGACTTCCACATGGTTTCTCGCATTAGCCCAGTCCACGAATACATGAATAGGGCTTTCAGTTGCAGTAAAACTACAGACCCTGATAAGGCCATTGGATGCAGCTGGCATCATGGACATCAGTATGGTTTTTATATGAACCATGGTCATCCAGTTGATGGCCCTATTCAGCTGAAAACTCTAGAGGAAAAATCCCAGAGCTAAAGAACTTTTTCTCCTTCTCCATAGTGTCTTAAATACCCTACAGTTTGATGTCCCTCCTTTCTGTTTAATCCCTGTCAGCTGGTTTCTTGGTCGGCCTCTTGACCTATGGTTAATTTTTATTTAATCCTGTGTACAAAAAGCTCTCAGATTAAGGTGTGTGCTAGGGCAGATCTATATCACAAATACTTGTTTACAGTAAACAGAGAGCTCTAGGATTAAAGGCTGAGTCATCTCACAATTAGAAACATTTTTTCAGTTCACAGTTTAGGGGTTCACAATGTGATCAAATATTCTGTAACATTTCCCCGTTTTTGTCTAAATAAAAGTCCCTTTGTCTAACATCAATAAACTATATACTATTTGGTAAGAATTATATTCACAATGTCCAGTCCATTTGTATTTAGAAACCTAAGAACATCTTTTCAGACCTTAAAACAATCTTCTTAAACCCTAGACAACACGAGCTTAATGTAAGACTATAACTATCTCATCCCCAACTGTAAGACAATAGCTATCTTCAACTCATCAGAGACCTGAGAAGGATAAATATTATCTGAAAACATGTGAAGTGCAGAGCGAGTAACTCCCAAAATTATAGAAATGATAGAAACTTCTGGCCATCCTGATAGTCACCCAAGATTTCTCTACAACCTTGGAATACAATCTTCAGTCTTCTGGACTTGCCTACTTTGTCCTTACAAAGTTCAGCAGTTTTCTTTCCTGCATCCAGTTTGCCCACTTCAGACAACATTTTACCTACAGTTAAAGCAAGTGCTTCTTCTTTGCCCAGTGGCTAGCTTGCCACTAACACAACCATCTCCAAATGGAGGTTCTTTGATGCTTATCGTCTTCTTCTAAGTACAACAGGGTGATGCCAGGAGCTGCTATGTTTCATTGCCAAAAAAGTCTTAAATTAATAAAACATCTTTAAATGCCACATTCTATAGATCTATAAGATTTTTGAAGATGATCTATCACAGTATATTTGAATAGGCAAATGTTGTTTGTCTCTAGCTATTTACTACCTGAATAACTTAGAAAACATTCCTGATTAATAAGCTTGTACCTAGCAAAATCATAAGTTTGATTGGCTGGCTATTAACTTGCATTTCTTAATTATCCTAAACAATTTGTGATAGTAGCTTTCAAAAGGACTAAAACTTCACATTGCATTTTTTAAGAATTACATAGGTACAATACCTATTTTTATAACCAAAATATAACCTTAATTTTGTATCAACATGCAACAATCTATACCAATGTAACCAAATATGGCTTTAATTTTATATCAATAAACAAAGATTGATAAAAGTGGATTCAATAATCTACTTTTTTCCTATCATTCCTATATTATTTCTATATCTCCTTTACTTCTTTTCAACCTTCTCATTCTACATAAGAAAAAAAAAAGGATAGAGAAAAGAAAAAGAAAGACAAATATCTCTAAGTCTAACCTCCTAAACTTTGTTTCCTACCTCACCAAGATCATTTCACAACTTGCAAACAAACTCCTTAAATGACAGCAAACATCTATAACTCAACAAATGACCAAAATTTTTGCCCACCCTGCCTTTTGGGAATGGGACGTCACTCTCTTAAAATTGCTTCCTGCTGATTTGAGTCATAGTTTCCTTTTAGGAGATCAAGAAATTTATAAATGGTTAATTCTTAAGAAAGCTAGCTATAATGATTGCTGTCCAGTCTCTATATGCTCAGCAATTTGAATGTCCTGAGCAATTTGTAATAATAAGCTGATCTTTGGGTAGGAAAGTGCATGTTTTACTGAAGTCCTGGCTGGACCAATCTGTAAGGTTGGCCAATGTTAGCTAGTCATTTTGAATTTCTGGATAAAGATTTTTGAGGAAAGAGTTATTCAGGCAGTCTGTGAGGCTAGATCATCTAGGCTACTTGTCTACTTGTCTTCTTTAGTGTCTGGTTCCTTATCAGAGGTTTCAGTTGTCTAGTGGTCTCTCGATTCTTTAGTTTGATGCTTTTATTCTTCTAGAAAGATAAAAACAAAACTCTTCCCTGACTCTAACTGTGGAGGATTCCTTTTTTGGCAGGTTATATTTTTCCTAGGGCAAACGGTTTTTTTGGCAATATAAAAAGAATTATATTTCAACTGAGATTTAAAAAAAATCTTTTCAAATTTTGAGACTAAATATACCTTTAAGTGTATTTATTTTTAGATTACAACGGATATTCACTTTGAGTTTCAGCCTGCCTTTTGCAATTAGCTCTTAAACTTAAGTCACTTCAAATCTTAGGTGCCCATCTCTGCCTCATAAGTGCTGAAATCAAAGGCATGTACCTCCCAATTGCTGAGATTAAAGGTGTGAACCACCACACGTGCATCTAACCTTTTCTCTATTTGGAATTTGTTCTGTATCAAGGTAGACTTGAACTCAGAGATCTGCATGTTTCTGTCTCCTGAGTGTTAGTGATAAATATGTATCCCAAGTGCTAGGATTAAAGGTGTGAACCATCACTACCTTGTTCATTGTAACTCTAGAATTTAGAAAACAATTTACTTTATAGAGATTTGTTTGTCTCTGCTGGGATTAAAGGCATGGCCTTACACTACCCTTCTCAAATATTTTTTTTTTTAGTTCCAATTATTCCAATTCTTAGAGATTTAGAAAACAAGTTTGTTCTGTAGTAATGCTTTGAAATTATTTAAAACATTTTAAATCACTTAACTGTATTTTTACTATCAAACAATAAAAATATCCTTTTTATTTAAGAAGAAAGCTTTAGTCTTTTTATGTTAGTTTGAACTTAATGACAAAGCTGTGTGATGAACTATTGCCTCTCCTCATTCAGGAGATCTCTACTGTTCAAATCTAATCTTTATCTATTTTGATGATATCCACAGTTTTTCTTTTCCTGTGGAAACAAACACAAAATCACTTCCCCCAAAACTTACAGTTTCAATGCCATTTATTTGTATTTTCAGCTTTGGTCTCTGAAAGTTTATAGTAGTTTACCAAAGTATTTGTTTTGTAGTGTCTTTTGAATTTTTTGTACATCTATTGAAGCTGTTCTGTCCTAGATTACATCCAGAGCAGTGTTGATTTTAACAACAGGAATTCAGTCTTTTAACTGCTCTGTGGATGAATTTCTCCTATACTCTCAGGGAATAATTGAATTGAATTTGATATTGGGGCCTGTGGGTGGTCCCCTAAGTTGTTTCCTAATAGCAAAGGATTACCTTCCCTATCCCTTGTTTATCTGCATTCATTTGTTCAATGCTGTCCTTTGCATACTCCAGAAGATTTAGGTCTTCTTTTTGGATTATTTCTAGAAAAAAAAAAAAAAAAAAGAACAACAACAACTAACAACATTGTTTCTAGGACTGCCTTGCCTATAATCTCTTTTCAAATGACCTTGTTTACCACAATCAAACCATCTGTCATATTGATTTTTCTTAAGATTTTTAGAAATTACTTCTCCTATCAGAGTACCATCATAAATGTGAGATCCAATATCAGGTATATTTCCAATCCATTCCTCTGTTGGTGTTGATCTTTCTCACCTTTAAAGGTCTAGTCACCCTTTTGCATTCTGAATTAGCATTTTCAAAAGCTAAGATTCAATTAATATTTTTCTGACTTCTGAATCTGATATTATTCTATTTGTAGCTGATGTCAATGTTTGTATAAATCAGTGAAAGCTTCTTGTGGGCCTTGTATAATTTTGGTAATCAACTCAGACCTCTTTCCTGATTATTCACCCTTATCCCAAACATTTAAAACTCCTAAATGACCTAGCACCAAGGTGTGATCATCAAATTCAAGCTGCCTTTGTAAATCAGCATGTTTACCTTCATCTAGCCACTGATCCTGGGAAATATCAGTACCTCTGGCCTGATTTTGTTGTTCTATGACCTTAGCTTCTTCTTTCCACCATGATTGTCATTGTAACTGAGTGTCAGGTTCCAATATTGCTGTCTTGGGGGATAATTCAGTTCTGAGTTGCCAATGAATTTAGAATCTGCTTCACATAGGATGAATGCATATCATAGGAGATAACTCCCTAAACATCCTCAAATCTAATGTCTATAGGATTCCACTTAATTTCATTATAGCCTTGGGAGTGCCTATCATCTCCTGATAGGATTTTGTATAGTAACTGGATAAATCAAGGTTGGCTTTCTAACAATTTTGGGCCTCCTCCTTTCAATTTCATTATGCAGTGGTGTAGTAGGCTCTTGTCTAAATTCCACTGTCTGTGACTGAGTATTTTTCTTAGATCTTTCTAAGGCTTGTATAAATTCTTCTATTTCTGAGTATTTTTCTTATTCTCATTTATAAGTATCTCTAATGTCCTTCTAAGGCTTATATCTTATCAATCCACTTGTTCTTTGAGCTAGAACAGAAAGTCATTATGACCATTAAGAATGAAGTATAAAATACAAAAATGATAATAATCATAATTGGTAATGGGACAATTTCAGCTAAGCTATTTAGCTTTTCATTTTTTGCTTCTTTTTTCAAGTCATCTAGAGTAGCACTGTAGAGAGTCTTAAAACCTTCTACTATGCTTTCCGTCCTTAACGTTCTGCTTGTGGACTTCCCAGATGACTTAGCAAATCTGATGGCTTCTCAGTTTGACTGTTGCTGAGGTGATCTCTCTGTCCATGGGGTCTTGCTGCAAGTTGGAGCATCAAAATGTTGCTTTAAAAAACTAAAATAAATAACCCCCCCCAAAAAAAAACTAAACTAAACTAAAATATCCCAGTCATTTGATTTTACCAATGAAGACCCAGGAACCAGTTGCTGGGGTGAAAGCCTGCTAGCTCAGAAAGGCAGAAAAAGCATACAACTGATGTTCCTATTTGTCAGGGGTCAAATATTTTAGAGGCTCTTTCCTTTGCATTGCATCTGCTAGCCTTTCTGGTTGAGCATTACAAACAAGGCCCTTCACTTATAATGTTCATGTGTTGTCAGAAGTTTTCAGTAGAAGGGGTTCAGTAAACATGTAAGCTTCCTGAAAGGCCATCCTGCATTTTGCAACGTCTACTCTGAAGATGGATCTCAGATTTGCTTCATGCTGATACTCTGCCCCTTTCTCTACCTGTTATTACTGACATGGAGTGGAGCTTCCCTTATTGGTAAGTGCCACTGTATGATTTTATTATCACTGATAATAATCTCTGAATTCATTCTTCTAACTTTTAGGCTTCTTGCTAATTAGTAAAACAACTACCAGGAGCTCTATGTACCAGGATCAGGAACATAACTACAGTAAAGGCCTGAGACAAATCTACAACCAATAGACAAACATTCCTCTAAGTCAGCGGGTTTCAGTATGCATTAAAACAAATAAAGCTTATGGCTTTAAACATTCCATGAACCAAAGATAATAAAAGAATCTCTTTTTTTTGTTTTCAATGAAATGAAAAATTTTTTTTCTTTTTTTTATTTATATAAGTACTTTATTTTTTTTCTTCAAGTTACATCTCAGTCACAAACCCTTCCCTATTCCCCCTTCCTGTCCCACCCTTTCCTCCCCTCTTCCCCCCAACAGCTTCCCTTTTCAATCCAACAAATGGTTCTTTCTCTTATAAAAGAATCTCTTAATGGACAAGAAATGTAAACAATTATTTTGCTATATGTCTTTAAACCATGGACTTTGTTAATTTATGACATGAATTACTATTGTCCTGCAAATACCATGAACTTATTGAAATGTAATATCATACAATCCATTATCCTGCTGTCTTTATGACAATTATTGTGAGGTAATTCTTCTGAAGTAGAGGACTTTATGTTAGAGCTATTTGACCTGTGGGCAAGACAATAAAGGAGAAGACGCCTGCTGGAACTTGCTTCATCCATAATTTGTAAGCATGTAAATATAAATATGTGTTCATCATCTAACTGTAAATATTTTCTATATATGCATATATGTTTTATATAATTTTATCTATATGTATGAGTGAATGTATGTGTAATGGAGGTCTCTTTGTCCTATTTGTTGAATGAATATGTGTACAAGTGAATGAAAGAGAACTTTCTTTTTCCCTTCCTTTTCTCATTGGCTCTTAGAGGGTTAATAAGTTACAAGTCTGAGTCAGCTAGCTGTAGCTGCTGTAGCTTTTCACTTTTTGCAGAACTGAAAGAGTCAAGAAGTTTTCTTCCTGGCTGAAGCCACTTTAATAGCCTGTCGTTGCAAAGTAAGAAGCATTAACCAGAGAAAGCAGCATGTTTTTCGGGCCTCCAAATAGCCAGTCATCACAGCCAAGTCAGCTTTAGAGCTGGAAGATGGAGCAAAATAGGAGAAATTGACAATTTTTAACCCTGAAAAGCTGAGGAGCTGAAGATTCTCTGTTTAAAATCCTCTTTTGTTTACATTGAACAGTCACAGCTGCATCTCTTGTACTGAGAATTTATTTATATGTATAATATTGCTATTCTTTTGTTTCCTGGTTATATGACACCACAGTGGTCTTGCACAAGTTAACTTTTCTAAGAAAAGAGGGAAGGTTATTTTATCATTTATCCACACCATTCTTTGTCCATCAATAGTAGGAATAGACTTTTAATGTGATTTGTTGCCAACTTCTCTAGCCCACTGAATCTTGTTTACTTTGTTCTGATTGTCTTGTTCCTGAGTAAGTGGAGGGGCAGATGTTCCAAGAGTATCTTTGAGTCAGAGGCTCATAAACAAATCTCTTACATCTTATTTAAGTCACAACCTCCAGGGCTTAAAGAAGACCTTCAAATAGGGCCAGTTAAGGACATCTCCCTAAAAGCAGGAGGGGTATTATGGTCAGGACTTTCCTGAGGAAGCTTAGAAGGAGTACTCTTGGGAGAAGGCATAAATGATTTATTGGAAATTTTCCATCAATCCAACACCCCCAACTTGTACAAATAATAAAAGCTCCCAAGATTGCAGCACATCGAGATCAAAGTCAAAAACTTGAAGATCATATGACAGCAATTGCCTCACTTGGTTCAGCTTTGCTGGATCTTTGTCAAGCAGCTGTGCTGGATCTATGACTTTCACTCTTCCCATTAGATATTGCTGTGCCAAAAAACAGAGAAGGTCCCATTACTTAAATGTCCTGTGAGGGAGAGCATCAAGGAGATCAGGCTTCTCTTGAAGAGTAACAGATGATGGATTCCAAATGTCAATGTGTGCAACTAAATGATGGTCACTTCATTCCAGTGCTGGGCTTTGGTACTGCTATACGACCAGAGGTAAAAACAGAGGTGCTGGGCTGAGGGTTCAAAAGAAATAGAACTAGAATGAGTATTAGTCCACCTGACTTGTAAAGTCACACACTTTCTGGTGATATATTTTACACTTTTATAAAGCCAATTAGTAAAGATATTATTACAATGAAGTTTCTTGGATGAGATCTGTGAGCCATTTAGTTCTAGTGCTTTGCTTTGAGCTTGACTTAGTATCTCATTTTAATTACAGGGTATGAGCTAAGTAGATGTCCCATGAATTGTTTTTGTAGCTGTTGATGTTTCACAGAGGTATCACTCTGCAAACAGGCTGATCTTTAATCTTTAATTCCCTTTGCCTTTCCAGTGTTGTTTTTATGGACTTTGGTTGCAAAACTAACTCCATTAACCACAAATAAAAATGTGACAATGACCTAGCAGGAACCAGAAACTTAGTACAGGTATTTAGGCATAATTGATCTGTGATCAAACTTGTTGGATTTAATGCACAATGTTATAAACAATTCTTTACAATAGAAATGTAAAACTGGAGAGTCCACTTGCCTGTAATGAAAACTGATTCTAGTAATGTGCTCAGTCTGAATAGCTATGTTTGTCTAGGGACTAGCCCCAAAACTTTGAATTTACTTTTTTGTTCTATAAATTTTTTCTTTTAAAATGTGTTCTCTCTTTTTCTCATCTAGTCTCTTCTCTTCTTCTTTTTCCTCTCCTTTGTTTCCCTCTGTTCTTCCCTCTCTTCTTCACATCTCCTTCATTCCTCCCCTCTCCCCACAATGGTACCATGGCAAATATGCATGCACATGAACATATGTGGGGAGAGGGGAGGAATGAAGGGCATGAGGAGGTTGGGAACACCTAAAGAATCTAAAAGAAGCTAGGGATGGTGTCCAGAGGAGGTAGCAGGACCTGTTGTCATGTGTGTTGTAATTTTATGGATAGAACTAAGAACATGGGTTTCATAATAAATGGATGGAAACTCTCCTGACTGGGGCTCCCATAAACATACTTTGATTTGGAGATAGGAACATATCTTTTGGAGCATGTTGTGTCAGGTATTTTACGTAACAAACTGTGAATGAAAATCTTTGAAGGGAGGCTCTAAACAGCATTCATTTAAACATCAGAATTTACTTTATGAATTCAATGTTTGGGAAATTTAGTATATGCTATGTACCTTTCCTGGGAGAAAGCAATTAGAAGACCTATGGTGTAAAAACATGTAAGAATTAATATTGTAGGAAGAAACAAAAGACAATTTAAACTACCACAACCAGCAAGAATCTACTTGATGCCAGAGAATGGACACGGAGTCCATTCACTCAATGACCAGAGTTCAAAGGAACACAGATTATGTCTTTAAAACTGGATTTTGTAGCTAAGGATATGAAAGAGGAAGAGAGGATCATTAGGGGTACATGGGGGAAGTTAACTATTTTTCTTAAATTAGCTGTTTTTAAAACTGCAGAATCTGTTAGCTTTTTGCAATCACCAACTATCTAAGGACAGGGGCAGCTGTATTTATTCTGCAGTCACCAAAGAGTGGTCTTTCTGGAACTGTGAACTCAGTTTTAGCGTTTTGGATTTTGGGGTCATTCTCTTACAAAGTATTTAATTTTTATATCAAATGGAACGTATTTGCCTGTATAAATTTTATCTAACATTCTATGATTCTTTGTCCTGGATCCTAGGTGCTAGTGGACATCTCCTATTTAAATGACTAACCTGTGATTGCCAAAAAGAAAAGAGGTTCCCAGATTACCTTACTCTTCTTACCCCATAGACAATGATCACAATAATCTCAGATGGAATCTTCTTTACAAAAGACATAGAGAAAAGTTGATACCAGAGAAGTCACATTTTGTTCCTGAATACATTCTAAATCATGTATATTTATTTGTAATGCTGCCTTTTTGTTCCTATTAAGTTTCCCAAGAGTAAAGCTAAGGAGATCATCAAAGTATCTATGGATGCTGGCTTTTGTCATGTTGATTGTGCTTCTATCTATAAATCTGAAGGTCATGTGGAGAGGTCATCCAAAGCAAGATTGCAGATGGATCTGTGAGGAGAGAAGATATATTTTTCACATCAAAGGTACTGATTTCATAATGTACCCACAAATGAACTAGGATGTTGGAAGAGATGTTCATATATTAGATCAGTAATGGTTGGTGAATTGTACCTCCTGGTTTATCTTTTACTCATATGTATTTGCATATTGGATGCAGTGTTGATTCATAGAGAATGACTTTCTCACTATTGTGTCTTTAGATTCATGAATTTAATGCTTTTCATTTCTACATCTCAAATCATAGGAATATGCTGTAAACTTGACGACAGAAGAAAGTAGCCTTGCTTATCTCCTGGATAACTTTTTATTTGTTTGTTTATTTATTGCTTCAAGTTACATCTCCATCACAGTGCCCTCATTCTACCCCTCCCAGTTTCACCCTCCCATCCTCTCTTCCCTCTCTCACCCTTCCCACTCCTATGTGGAGTGTCCCATACATATCAACCCCTCTCAGTCCAACAGTCATATGTGGGCTAAGAGCTTCCTTTTGCACTGGGGGCCTACATGGTATCACTCCTAGCACAAAATGTCCCCTAAATAGGTAACACAATCTATGTTCCTGATCTTTTTGGTGTATTGGTTGTAGGATAGTTATCCTGTACTATATGGCTAAAATCCAATTATAAGTGAGTAGATGCCATGTGCATCTTTTTGAGTCTGGGTTAGCTCACTCAGGATGAGCTTTTCTAGTTCCATTCATTTGGCAGAAAATTACATGATTTCCCTTTTTTATGATAGCTGAGTAGTATTTCATTGTGTAACTGTACCAGAATTTTTTTTTTATCCATTTGTCGGTTGAGGGACATCTGGGTTGTTTCCAGTTTCTAGCTATTACAAATAAGGCTGCTATGAACATAGATGAGGATCCTGGATAATTTTTTAACAGTGCTGAACACCTTGAAAATTTTAGATACCTCTATTAATAAGAAAAAAAATAAGATAAGACTTTCAATGTTAAACAATATATAATGAATCTTGTTTGTATTGTATCTAACATACAACAAAATGTTAAAAGTACTCCCTTACAGTTACATAAGTGAAAAATTACACAAGGCAGAGAATGGTAGAAGTAGGCACTGAAGATTGACATTATGGGATTGTCATATAAAGTGTCCATATGTGCATACTGAATAAGCAAAGCATCACACACACACACACACACACACACACACACACACACACACACACAC
>CAJQZJ010034182.1:267306-312686 GCA_907164525.1 Lophiomys imhausi
CACACACACACACACACACACACACACACACACACACACACACACACTGACCCAGTCTCCTAAATTCTGAAATTAGAGCCATGAATAAATCCAGTATTTTCTTTTAAACACTTAAAAAATTATATGTGTTCTTTTGAAAATATATGTATGTTTCTTAGTCAAACTCCTCCCCCATTATCCTTTACTATATCTTTTCCCACCCACCCACAAACCCCTTCTACTTCGTAGGAACCTCAGTTTCGTTTGTTTTTTAAAGACCCACTGCAATTAATTAAGGTTTCTTGAATCAGAATGGGATGGAAGTTATTTGCTTAAGTTGTTATACTTAATCCATGCTTTGTTACACAGGGTTTCCTAATTTGACTTATTGTATTTTCATACTTTCTTTATGTCAATGTGGGATTTCATGTAATATGGTATCTCTCTTCATTCATCTGCAGGTAGAATGCCATCCTTATTTCAATCAAATGAAACTTCTGGATTTCTGCAAGTCAAATGACATTGTACTGGTTGCTTATGGTGTTCTGGGGACACAAAGATATCCTATATGGTAATGAAGTTATTAAAATTAAACATAAATTAACAATTGTTGTTGACATACCCTTGCAATTCTAAGTCCATATTCATGTGATTTGGAAGGAGAGAAATTTCCATTTTGGATACAATAAAAGATGATAATGGTATTACAGGTCCAGGAACACACCTGGGAAACCCCCATTCTCTATGGCTACCTTTTGTATGTATTTGAAACTTCATTACATGTTATAGCTTGAGGAACTTAGGTTCTGTACATTTTATTCCAGGGTAGACCAGAACTCTCCTGTTCTCCTGGATGAGCCAGTTCTTTGTGCCATGGCAAAAAAAAAAAAATACAATTGCACTCCCTCTTTGATTGCCCTTCGCTACCAGTTACAGCGTGGAATTGTGGTCCTCAACACCACTGTCAAAGAAAAGCGGATCAGAGAGAACATGCAGGTGATGAGTGAGGCAGTGGGCTTCAAAACTGTTTACACTGATTCACCATAAGTACATCTTTGGCAACCCAGGAGCCTTGTATGAGTGTAGTCCTTCTACTTTAAGTTCCCATGCATGGGTCTTATATACATCTGAAGAGCTTTATTCTGTTCTGTAATAGCACCATGGTTTTTGTTGCAATATAGAGTTAAAATTGGATCAAAGACAGATTTTGGTCTCAGCATTGCCTTGGCAATGCACCTAGTAACCCCAATTGAATGAAGTAACACTTTGTCTTCTGAAATGAGGCACCTGGATTAG
The DNA here is from genome assembly GCA_907164525.1 of Lophiomys imhausi. NCBI lineage: Eukaryota > Metazoa > Chordata > Mammalia > Rodentia > Muridae > Lophiomys > Lophiomys imhausi. Next base: position 268,582 of record CAJQZJ010034182.1, read on the forward strand.
AGAACTTTCAGTCTTCAAATTATTTGTGTTCTACTTTATATTTTCTTGCTCACACATTTGTTTTAACAGTCAGGCATTTAACTACTTTAAATTTGTATTTTTGTCAAGTATCTGCAAACCCTGTAGAGAGTACTTTTCTTTTTTTAATAGGAAATTTTTTTTGCTAATAGTTATATGAGTTAAAGAAATCAGCCCAATAAACAATGGTCAATACCACTTTAGCTAAATAAACTACTAATTTTGTATCAATATACAAAGGTATAAGGGCATATTCAATAATCTGCCCCTTCTTCTTGGACCTTCCTGTGCTATGTCTATATCTCATTTTTCTCAAGCCTATGCACTCCTACATAGGAGAGGAAGGATACAGAAAAGGAAAAGTAGGAAGTCCCTGGGGCTAACCTCCAAAATCCATTAAACAGGACCATTTATCAGCTTGTAATCTCTTCCCCTAAATATCGGAGTTTTCAGTTATCCTTCAAATAACCAAAAAGAAGGGCGGAGAAACACCTTCCCCACCCTCTGGGCATGGGACATCGCTCTCTTAAAGTGACTTCCTGCTGATTTGGGTCATAGTAGACCTGTTTGGGGCCCGAACCCAAATGGAAAAAATGGTTAAAAATGTTAGTACACTCCTTTTTGTTCAGTCCTTCTGTTCTCAGCTGTTTAGATGACCTAAGGGGTTTGTAGGCAAAAATAAGATTGTATTGGATTACATCGGTATTGATCTTTGTATATTGATACAAAATTAAGATTATAGTTGGCCACAATGGTATTGACCTTGTATATGGACGTAATATTAAGATTGTATTGGGCTACATAGGCATTGATCTTTGTATATTGATACATAATTAAGAGTATATTTAACCACAATTGAATAGATCTTTGTATATTGATACAAAATTAAAGGTAGAAGAATAGATAGCTAGAGTCTCATAGTTAAATTTTGAGTTGTTTAGGAATCAAGAGGGTGTTCTGGATCTAAGAAGATATTTTTAAAATTATGAGGCAAGTTAGTATGAAGCTGAGTTAGATATAGAACTTTAAACTCATGGAGATGGTTAGATAGTAGAATGTTAAAGTCAGGTGCCAAATACATATGGACTGGACATTGGGAATGTATGCTAAGCCATATAACTCTTATAATCGTGACCTATTTATTTCTGTTGTTTTGTATTGTATTTATAGTTATAAGAAAAAGAACCATTATTTGGACTGAAAGGGAGAGCTGTTGGGGGAAAAAATAAATACCTCAAACTAAAAAAAAAAAAAAAAGAAGGGAAGAGGATGGGGGGGTTGAGGGGGAGGAGGGTGGAAGGGTGGGACTGGAGTGGGAGTAGGGAGGGGATTGTGATTGATATGTAACTTGAAGAAATAAAAAATAAATTATTAAAAAATTAAAAAAAATTAAAGGTAACGCTTCCTAATGGTATCATACCTAGAGATACTTAAAAATAAAATGTGAAGCTCTGGCCTCTTGATACCAGCCGTCTAAAACGGTCTAGGATAGTTAAGTAAAACAAACTCCTAGTCATGCAAACATGTCACTTTGTTAGCTACTATGACAGTCTATCACAGATATTCTCTAAACTACCCAGTAATCAAGTTGCTAAGAGACAAGCAACATTTGCTTATCTAAATACAAGAGATGGATAGGGCATCTTCAAAAACCCCAAGAGATCTGCAGAATATGGCATTCAAAGATGTTATCTTAAATTAAGATTTTCTTTTTTTTTTGATATCGAGACATATCAGTGCCTGACAGCACCCCCTATTCTACTCCAAGTAGAAGATAAGCATCGAAGAACCTCCACTGTAAGATGGTTGAATTAGTGGCAAGCCTATCTCTTGGCATGAAAAAACCCCTTGCACCAACTGCAGACAGACTGCTGTCCAAAAAGGACAAAACTTGGTAGCAGGGAAGTCGACAGCCTAACTCTGCCAAGACAGGGTAGGTAAGTCCTTCATAATCCCTGCTCTACAACAAATGTCTGTCAGAGAAACAGGACCCAAAGGCTGAAGACTGATGCAGGAATGTATGGAGAGAAAATGGGAACTGTCCAGGCAGTCATTGGTATGTCCTTTCTTAGTTTTGGAAGCTGCAGGCCCTGCACTTCCTATATAAGCAGATATATTTATCCCTCTCAGGTCTCTGAGGTGGTTGAAGAATAGACAGCTAGAGTCTCATAGTTAAATTTTGAGTTGTTTAGGAATCAAGAGGGTGTTATAGATCTAAGAAGATACTCTTAAAAGTGTGTTGCAAGTTAGTATGAATGTTGAGTCAGATATAGACCTTTAAACTCATGGAGATGGTTAGATAGTAGAAGGTTAAAGTCAGGGGCCAAATATGTATAAACTGGACATTGGGAAGTTATACTGGGCCATTTAACTCTCATAAATGTGGCATATTTATATCTGTTGTTTTGTATAATACTTACTGTTATAAGAGAAGGAACCATCTGTTGGACTGAAAGGGGAAACTTCTGGGGGGAAGAGGGTGGAAGGGCAGGATAGGAAGGGGGAATAGGGAGGGGTTTGTGACTGAGATGTAACTTGAAGAAAAAAAAAGTATTTGAAAAAATAAAAAAAAGAAATCAGCCCATTTCCATGTATGAGCTCCCATATATAAAAAATTTATACAACAAATTGTACTGTGATTAGAATTTTTTTCCTGTCTCATCTAACCTCAGAGAGGTTATTCTACTATTGGATGGGTTCTGTAATGCTTGTTGTGAGATCCTTCTGCTCCAGCAAGTAGACTGCGTTGTTTGCATTGGAGTCTGTTTTCTCCATGTAGTTCCTTGGCCTCTCTTCCACATAGTTCTTTTATCTCTCTTCTTAGTAGTTCTTAATTCTCCTCCCAACCTTGGTTTCATTTCACCACTTTTCACAATTGAAAGTAAATTTTTGAATTCTTGAAAAGTGCTTCCAAGTCTAATTAATTATGTTCAAGTCTAGAGCAGGAATACCATTACTATGACATTCTCAACTAGCAAAGTGCACTATACACCAGGAAAGTATCAAGGCATGTGGGGAAAGCTTCTTCCATATCCTCCTGCAAGTGGCTCAACAATCACAAAATAAAGAGTGGACATTGGAAGACAAGACATAGACATTCTCATACTCATTTAAAAAAATATATACTATTAATTAAAATTCAATTATACCACTTTCATTCTCCTCTAACCTTCCTCCATCCCCTTCCAAGTGGCCTACTCTAACTTCTCCCATCCCACTCCATTGTCAAATTATTAGGTATTTCTTTCCCAATTATTATTGTTACATAGATGTACATATGTGCTTATATGCACAATTATATAAGTTAAGCATTCTGGGTCCATTTTTGTTGGTGGTGTATATATGACTTCAGGGCTGATCACTTTGTATTGGACAACCAATTAGAATCCCTGGGAGAGTCCAATTCTTCTTCTGGCATTATTATATTCTTTTTGTCAATCCATTAGCAATGTTTTTTTTTTTATTCTGGAATTCATTAGTCTCAGCTTCTAAAGTGGAATTTGAAGCTTTTTCTTAAAGAAGAAACCTCTATTTTTCAAACTTTCATTAGGTATTATCACGGACAGTGATTCATTCTCTATATATTCAGATTTCTTGTGGCTTTTTTGTGTGGATGAGTGGTGTTATGTGAAACACACCCATATTCTTCTCCATTATTTTGAAAATATCATCCTCTGCTCTTTCCAACTCATTCTTATGTTACATCAGAATTACTCTTTTATCATTTCAAATGTTGATGAAGACATACTTAAAATTTAAAAATGGATAATAAAATTTACCATCAATTACTGGTTATACATCTTTCCCTCTTTGTGGTCAGTTAACATATTTTGCCTAATTCATTAATTATCTGGAAGTGGGTTTGGCTCTCCCAAATGACAATTCTTCTCACTTCTACTCTTACTAAATACAGCTTGATGATATTTGGTGTTTGTTATTTTTACATTTCCATATTTTCTGAAGAGATTTTATTTTTATTTTCTAATGAATATGTGTATACATCTTGCATGAGAGAATCCAGTTATGCAATTGTTTTCATGAGCAACTTGTGCTCCATTGTTGCATTACTGAGAAGAGAAGAAATAAGAACTTGAAACACCTGGGCAGTTAAGTCTCTTGTGCTTTTAAGGCAAAGGGAGTTTTCTGGAGTTCAAGTTTGTTTTTGTGGGTGGTTTTCTATTTTCTGATGGTGGCTTACTTTGAGGTTGTCCTTTCTGAGTGGTCTCTTAAACAGGCAATGTAGTTGAACATGACTTCTGATCTTTTTGTCATTTGCAATACAGTTGGTGGTAATATAGCAAATGTCACCACACCTGGTTTCTTTTGTTTTATCTTTTTGCAGTATTGGACTGTCCAATCAATGATAATTATATTGGAATTTACTATATGTAGAATATATTTTACATATGACATTAACTTTTATAATTTTCTTTTTCAGTAATCTGCTTCTGTTCTATCTTACTTATACATAGAAAACACGTTTGTGATTTTCTTGATATCCCATTTTGCTTTAATAACTTTCAAATATTCAGGTGATTTTGCATCAATGTCTGTCAATTAAATGAATAAGTTGGTGTATGATTCATATTTTTATTCTTGGTAGTGATTTTTTAGATAAATACTAATGATTTATGGACTCATTTGCTTCAATATGTTAATAATCATCCTATGGATTAAACATCCCAAAATGTGTTAAAGATGAGCTCCTGGAAGCTAGTTCTTAGTTCCTTTGAATAAGACATCAATAATGTTAGTAGAATGCCCTTTTAAGTTATATTCAAAATAACATTTTTGTATTTTGACTGTCCTTTGCTCAGACATGGAAAAACCTATTTAGATGATGATTACTTAATTGTGTTATGCTTTTAGACAATAGCACTCTTGGTTTAGATCTTCTAAGCAATGGTTTTTCTTCTTTGAATTATGTCACACTTCTGTCCTTCTAACTTTCCATTCAAATCTCCCTTGCCTGTTTATTGTGAATGGGTTCAATACGTGACTTTTGAATGATGCTATCCCTGGTATTCATTTCTCACTTGAATGTTTAGCTTATCATCTTTGGATTTTTGTAATAGCCAAGATTTTTCAAGGATTTTGTCAAGCAACTGTCTTCATGGTTCAGTCTGTTGCATTTACAGTGTGAGGGTTGGCAAACATGCAGTCTAAATATGTAAATATGTAAAAAATGTTTCCCATTTGTGTGGTAGGCTTTTGGATTCGAGTTGAGTTCAGAGGATATGAAAGTCCTTGATGGCCTAAACAGAAATCTGCGATACAACAGTGGTGATCTGTAAGTAACTTCGGTTATGTGTTTTACCCCATTTCTTTTCTTTCTTTTTTTTTCCTTTATTTTTTATTGCTTCAAGTTACATCTCAGTCGCAGTCCCCTCCCTACTCCCCCTCCAGTCCCACCCTCCCACCCTCAACCCCCCATCCTCTTCCCTTTTTTTTTTTCTTTTAAGTTTAAGGTATATCTTATTTCCCCCTACAGTTTCCCCTTTCAGTCCAACAAATGGCTCTTTCTCTTATAATAATAAATACAATATAGTACAACAGAGGTAATTAGGCCACCGTTATGAGGGTTATTTGGCTTAATGTACATTCCCAATGACCAGTCCATTTGTATTTGGTACATGACTTTAACATTCAACTATCTAACAATCTCCATGAGTTTAAAGTTCTATATCTGACTCACATTCATACTAATTGAAACACAATTTTAAAAGTATCTTCTTAGATGTATAACACTCTCTCGACTCCTAAACAACTCAAAATTTAATTATGAGACTCTATCTATCTGTTCTTCAATCACCTCAGAGACCTGAGAGGGATAAATATATCTGATTTTGTAGGAAGTACAGGGTCTGCAGCTTCCCAAACTAAGAAATGACATACCAGTGGCTGCCTGGACAGTTCCCATTTTCTCTCCATACATTACAGCATCGCTCTTCAGTCATTTGGCCCCGCTTCTCTGACAGACATTGATTGTAGAGCAGGGGTTATGAAGGACTTACCTACCCTGTCTTGGCAGAGCTAGGCTGTCGACTTACCTGCTTCCAGGTTTTGTCCTTTTTGGACAGCATTCTGTCTACAGTTGGAGCAAGGGGCTTTTCCTACCAAGAGATAGGCTTGTGACTAATTCAGTCATCTCCCACTGGAGATTCTTCGATGCTCATCTTGTACTTGGAGGAGAATAGGGGGTGCTGTCAGGAGTTGATATGTCTTGATATAAAAAAATCTAAAGTTATGAAAACATCTTTGAATGCCATATTCTGCAGATCTCTTGAGGTTTTTGAAGAGGCCCTATCTATCTCTTATATTAGGGTAAGCAGATGTTGCTTGTCTCTTAGCAGGTTTATTTCTGATTAGCTTAGCAAGTAACTATAATAGGCTGTCATAGTACCTAACATAATGACCAGCTTGCATAACCATTAGTTTGCATTTCTTAATAATCCTAAACAGTTTATGACAGTTAGTAGTAAAAGGCCAAAACATCACATTTCATTTTTTTCTTAATCTCCTAACCCTTCCATCCCATTTCTCTGTGGTGGGGTGTCCTTATATAACAGTCCCTCATCTCAGCTGAGAGGTCGTATGAGGGCCAAGAGCCTCTTCATTCATTGGGGATCTACGAAGCAATACCATCAGTGAAAAGTGTCTCGTTGCCCAGGAGAGAGAACTACTAAACAAACAAATCAATAAGCATAGAATAGATAGAAAAAATTAAAAAATAGAAAAAATATAACTAATATATAAAAAATAAATAAAAATTAAAAATTAAAAATAAGAAGTCTATGTCCAAGTTCCCTTTGGTGTGTTAGTTGTATTGATACCTTCTACTATATAGCTAAAATCCTACTATAAGTGAATAGATGCCATATGTGTCCTTCTGAGTCTGGGTTAGTTCACTCAGGATGAGCTTTTCTAGTTCCATCCATTTGGCTGCAAATTGCATAATTTCATTGTTTCTGATAGCTGAATAGTATTCCATTGTGTAGATGTACCACAGTTTTTTAACCCATTCTTCGGTTGAGGGACATCTGGGTTGTTTCCAGTTTCTAGCTATTACAAATAAGGCTGCTATAAACATAGATGAGGAAACTTCCTTATGATTCTGTGAAGAGGCATTTGGGTGTATACCCAGAAGTGGTATGGCTGGGTCCTGGGGCAAGCTATTCCAAGTTTTCCTAGATATCACCAGACTGACCTCCATAGTGGTTGCACAAGCCTGCATTCCCACTAGCAATGGAGTAGGGTACCCCTTTCTCCACACCCTCACCAGCATGTGCTGTCATTTGAGTTTTTGATCCTAGCCCTTCTGACAGGTGTGAGATGAAATCTCAGAGTTGTCTTGAGTTGCATTTCTCTGATGATTAAGGATGTTGAGCATTTCTTCAAGTGTCTCTCAGCCATTAGGGATTCCTCCTTTGTGAATTCTTTATTTAGCTCTGTTCCCCATTTTTTTTTATTGGATTATTTGGTTTCTTGGCATTTAATTTCTTGAGTTCTTTGTAGATTTTGGATATTAGCCATCTGTCAGATGTGGGGTTGGTGAAGATTTTCTCCCAGTCTGTAGGCTGCCGTTTTGTTCGAATGACAGTGTCCTTTGCCTTACAGAAGCTTTTCAGTTTCATGAGGTCCCATTTATTGATTGTTGATATCAAGTCCTGAGCTGTTGATGTTCTGTTCAGGAAGTTGTCACCTGTGCCAATTAGTTCGAGGGCTTCTCCCACTTTATCTTCTAGTAGATTTAGTGTGACCGGCCTTATGTTAAGGTCTTTGATCCACTTGGACTTAAGTTTTGCACAAGGTGATAAGTATGGGTCTAACTTCATTCTTTTACAAATGGACATCCAGTTGGACCAGCACCATTTGTTGAAGATGCTGTCCTTCTTCCATTGTGCCATTTTGGCTTCTTTGTCAAAAATTAGGTGGCCATAAGTGTGTGGCTCTATTTCTGGATATTCAATTCGATTCCATTGATCTACTGGTCTGTTTCTATACCAATACCATGTTGTTTTTACAACTATTGCTCTGTAGTACAACTTGAAATCTGGGATGGTAATACCTCCAGATGTTTTTTTATTGTACAGGATTGATTTAGCTATTCTGGGCTTTTTGTTGTTCCACATGAAATTGAGACTAGCTCTTTCCAAGTCTATAAAAATTGTGTTGGTATTTTGATAGGAATTGCATTGAATCTATATATTGCTTTTGGTAGGATGGCCATTTTTATTGTGTTGATTCTACCTATCCATGAGCATGGGAGATCTTTCCCCATTTCTTTTCAGGAGGAATGCTTTTAAAGTTATCTCAATAAATTTAAAGAAGGCTGAGGCGATCAGAGCCCAGAGTTAGGAAAAAGAACTTCTGGAACTCTTTTTTTGTTGCTCAGAGTTCTGGTCTTACTCATAGCAGCATGGTGGGAAGACCCAGAGTTACCTTTATCTGTTGTACCTGAAGATCTGTACTGTTTCATAGAGTATGTTGGGTAAGCTCCAGTCACGGGTGAATCTCCATCTTCCCTGTGGTGGCTGGAATCTATATGTCCTGTGAATAAGCACTGTGGAAATTTCATGGAGCCCACTGAAACATTCCAATATCAATATCATGTCATTTTCTCCAGCACTTGCTTAAATCCTGATCCTACTAAATATATAACCTCCTCTTCCCCCAAACCTTGTAGACTGTCTCATCAACTGAATACAGAATTGTTCACTGTAGTCAGGAAATTTAGTGATTTTAATAGTTCAAAAAACTTCACTTATTTCCTGATGTGCTTTTGTTCAGGAACTAAATGCTCTAGTTTCAGAAATGCTGACTTGATGTGTTCAACAGCACAGTCCATACTGATTTTCTGAAATATAAAGAGGTCAATGTGGAGGACTAAGAAATTGTAGAGAAAATATTTAGGGCCCAGGGAAATGCTGAAAGATGGCTCTGTCAGTAAAGCACTTGTCTTGAAAGTGTGATTAAAACCTGGGTACAGTGGTGTGCTTTTGTAATTCAAGTGTTCTAGAGGTGAAAACATGCAGGTTTCTGGGGCTTGCAGGCTAGTCATCCTGTGCTAACTGGTGAGTACAAAGTCAGCGAGAGACCCTGCCTCAAAAGAAGTGAATGCATTCTTGAGGATTACACCTAATGGTTTCCTATGGCTTCTACAATCATGCACTTACTTATATATGTGCATACATATTTGCAATCATGAATAAACCTTCACACATATATGGGACACACATATGCATTTTGTAAAAATATGAATAATATATGGAAACATTCCCATTGCTGTAAAGAACTTAAAGTCCAAAATGGCAATATTTTTCATTCTATATATAGGGGCGTAGAATTTGAGACAAGATGTATTATAAATGAGGGAAATAAGGAATATGTATTTTCACTCCCAGTGGAAAATTTAATTCAAAGTGAAAAATATGATATTGTACAAAAATTATAAGCATAAAGCAAAATAATGTGTAATAAAAATTTCTAGATAGTTTTATTTTTAATAGTATACAGAAAATGAAAAATGTTGTACATACAACTTTATAAAAAGTTTTCTCCAGGAATGTTTTGCTTGTTATTGGAACCTCGTGAACATTGCAGACTGATTCATCTCGCACCCCACTCTGACAACCCACATGTACTAAATCTCATCCTATAACCCTTAAAACTTCTATGTCCAAAATGTTTAATGTAGCTCTGGGTTTATTGCTCACCCATCTCAATTATGCCTGACCTTTCTGACCACACAATACACATTTTCCACCCTTCAGCTGAAGAAACGTAGATTAACGAATACCTCTCAAAGGATGTAAATATTACCTATTCTCATGGAAGAAGTGCTTATAAAATGACTATTATTGTTCCCCTACCCTGAACACAGACTCTTAGGCAAATTAATTTGGGTCATCACGACTCAGAGGAAGACAAAACATTAAAACAATACAATGACCTTGATAACTGCTGTAGAATATGTCTTTTATTTGTTTTCAGAATTCTACAATGTTTCTTCTGTCTTAGCTGAGGAGTATCTCCAGGATGTTCTCAATTGCTACAGAACATAAGTGGCAAGACCAGATGTCAGCAGCTGAGACTGCAGCTGAGCAGTCTTTATAACTTGTGTGACTTTTGTTATGGTGATTTACAATTACCTCCTTGATTATGAGATTTTGTCTTGGACAAATATTATTTCTATTTCTGAATCAAAGCCACTATATTTTATTTAGTGAGAATTTAATGAATGATTAATCATTGTTGAAATTGAAATTAAATGCCAGTATAGTAAACATTCCATTTAAACCAATATTTCAGAAAATAAAATACTAAATTATGAATCCACTAAATATAGATCCCAGGGATCAAGCTCAAGTCATCAATTGGTAACTAGTGCCTTACCCAAATGTGCCATCTCATCACCTGTCAACTAATGTTTAGTATAGAGTATGAAACTTGGTTTCTTGTTTTCAAAAACATAGACAATGTTTGCTTTCCTTGAAGATTTTTAACACAAATGGTTGGATATCTTTTTACTTAAAAATACATTATTTTTTATTTATTATCTAAATATTTTTTAGATAACTGGGTTTTGCCTGTATGTATGTCTGTGCATAAAATGCATTCCAGGAATCATATAGATCAGAAAGAGGGCATAGTATCCCCTGGAACTGGAGTTACAGATGGTTGTGAGCCACCATGTAGATCCTGTGAATAGCATTTGGGTGCTCTGGAAGAGCAGCCAGTGCTTTTAAAGGCTGTGCCATCTCTCTAGGCCCCTCTCTGCTTTTTTTTTTTTTTTTGACAGATACATATTTGAACATTTGATTCTTTATTTTCTATCTGTTTAGTGCTAGGGAAAGGAGGATAATCTGAATTATTTACCTATTACTTTCTTTTCAAGTAGAAAGCAATGTTTTTGAAAGTAAGAAGATTGTATGCCTTAGGAAAAGAAAAATGCATACTTTCACACTAAAATCAGCTTAATAGAAATCACTCATTCTAGGAACAGTATGACCAGATGCATTAAGGTTTTTCTTTCTCTTTGCAGTTTTGCTGGGCATCCAAATTATCCCTTTTCTGATGAATACTAACATGTGAGGATATCTCCTGAAGGCCTGCTGGAAGGAGTCTGCTCAGCTGCAGTCTCAGCTGCTGACATCTGGTCTTGCCACTTATGTTCTGTAGCAATTGAGAACATCCTGGAGATACTCCTCAGCTAAGACAGAAGAAACATTGTAGAATTCTGAAAACAAATAAAAGACATATTCTACAGCAGTTATCAAGGTCATTGTATTGTTTTAATGTTTTGTCTTCCTCTGAGTCGTGATGACCCAAATTAATTTGCCTAAGAGTCTGTGTTCAGGGTGGGGGAACAATAATAGTCATTTTATAAGCACTTCTTCCATGAGAATAGGTAATATTTACATCCTTTGAGAGGTATTCGTTAATCTACGTTTCTTCAGCTGAAGGGTGGAAAATGTGTATTGTGTGGTCAGAAAGGTCAGGCATAATTGAGATGGGTGAGCAATAAACCCAGAGCTACATTAAACATTTTGGACATAGAAGTTTTAAGGGTTATAGGATGAGATTTAGTACATGTGGGTTGTCAGAGTGGGGTGCGAGATGAATCAGTCTGCAATGTTCACGAGGTTCCAATAACAAGCAAAACATTCCTGGAGAAAACTTTTTATAATGTATTTATTCTTCTCTTAGATAATTACATTACCACTGCATTTTTACCTCCCACTCACCTTCTCCCTCCTGGTGCTCCCCTCTTCCCCAGATCCACTGCTCCTCTATTTCCCTTCAGAATAGAGCAGGTCTCCCAGGGATGTCATCTAAACATGGCATAGCAAGTTACAATAATACTAGGCACATAACTTCAAATGAAGACTGGGCGAGGCAACCCAGTAGGCGGGGGGAGGGAGGGTGGGTGGAGGGGGAAGGGTCCCAAAATAGGCAAAAGAGTCAGAGACAACCCTCACTGTTAGGAGTCTCATAAGAACACCAAGCTACAGAACCAGAACCATAACATATATTCAGACCTAGGTCAGATCTGTACAGGCTCTCTGATTATTGCTTCAGTCTCTGTGATCCCCTGTGAGGCCTGCTTAGTTGATTTTGTGGGCCTTGTTCTCTGGGTGTCCTCAACCCCTCTGGCTCCTGCAATCCTTTCTCCTCCTCTTCATGGGGTTCCCCAAGCTCCACTCAATGTTTGGTTGTAGGTTTCTGTATCTGCTCCAATCAATTCCTGAATGAAGCCTCTCTGGTGATGATTAGGCTAGACTCTGGTCTTTGAGTATAATAGAATATCATTAAGAATCATTTCATTTACTTTTCCCCCACCCCAGCCAGTTATATTTGGTTCTATCCTAGATCCTGGCCATCCAGGCAGTGTCAGAGGTAAGCTCCCTCTTGTAGAGCAGGTCTCAAGTTGGACCATTCATTGGTTGTCCACTCCCACAAGTTCTGCAAGAAGAGACCAGTTCCACAACCAAAAACTATAGGATCTCCATAACACAGGACAGTTACAGCATATCTGAGAGGAGTTCCAGTGAGTTTCTAGTATTGACAAAGTAGCAGAAACCAGAGGCCTTGTACCAGACTAAGGAGTCATTTTAATGAACATTTGCAATCAAAATGTGTGAACAAAAGGGAATATTGTGGAACACACTGAGACACACTACAGTTTCCATATGAGATTCTATTTTCTATGTTGGGACAGATTACAAGGGTGGAAGGTGGGTCTGATGGGAGGTGGGAGATGAGAGGCAACAAGATGCATGATGAGAAAGTCACATAATAAAATTTTTCAAATAAAAACAAAAACAAATCCAACCAATATGGTTTTGTTTTTCATAGAAAAAAAGGGGAAATAAGTTAAACCATGATTTAGCAGCAACATCAACAAAAGTTTAATTATAGCTGTGAAAATGCCAAACTTTACCAAAGTTGAATATTAACTGATCAAAAATAGTCAACCAGCCAATAGTCCAGCAAAATCCAAATCGTGACTTAACAAAAAAGAAAACTCAGCAAGTATAGAAAACTATAAGTGAGGGGAAAAAAGTTAGAGTTATGGTTAAGATGGTTAGGATTAGTGATAATCCTATTTACTAAGTGATAAGGTTAGGATTATAAATTAGTGTTACTGTCAGGTTAATTTCAGGGTTAGGATTAAACGTTAGGGTTCAAGTTTAAGGTTGGTTATGATTTGACAATACAGAGTTCTTTAATCCATGGCCATGATATCTGTGATGATTTGAATAAGACTACCTCCCAAAGACTCATGTACTTGAATGCTTAGTCACCTGGGTGTGGCACCATTTGAAAAAAAAAGAATGATCTGGAGGTGTGGCCTTGTTGGAAGAAGTCTGTTACTGGTTTCAAAAGCCATTGCTAAGCCCATTTCTCTCTCTCTGCCTGTGGTCAGGATGTAGATTTCAGCTACTGCTCCAGCACCTGCCTGCAATGCTGCCATACTCCCTGCCATAATAATAATGGATTAACACATGTGTCAAAACGTCACTCCTTTTTAAAATAGGTGAATGACAGGGTCTAATGAACTTTTGGGTTTTATCCACTTGGGGAGATCATAAATGCTGCAATAAATATTTCTATAAAAAATAATGGATTAAGCCTCTAAAACTGTAAGCAAGCCCCCAATTAAATACTTTCTATTTTAAGAGTTGCCTTGGTCATGGTGTCTCTTCACAGAAATAGAAAAATGACCAAGACAATGTCAATCTCTAATTATTTAGGAAGTCTTTTATTGTATCAATAATTATAACATCTTAGTTGATTAATAAATTATATACATCATATTATGTCATAGAAAACATAGAACTGTCAAACTTTTGTTCATGTTTTTCCTTTGGTATTGATAATTTTCAAATAAGCCGAACACCTTATAATTATGAACATCTACAGAGTTGTAGCAGCATTGTCAAATTGTTAATATATTGTTATCTTTCTCTTGATCTCTGTCAGCATTTTATTGTACTGTTAGGGCTTTTGAACTTACTTGTTTCGATAAGTTAACAATGTCTTTTATTCAATGACTAAATTTGTCAGCTGGTTTAGTGAGATCTTCAAAGCAATTTCTTTCTTCGTTGAATGTGTCATCATTAATATTTGGAAATTCTTCCTTCTGGTTATGTCAAATGGGATTTTTAATGTTATAATTGTCTGCTGATATGACATGGAAATCAATTGTGTTCATGAAAACCATTGGGTTACATATTTTAAAGGATTAGTTGTAGAATTCTCTGGCTCTTCAAATTCCATGATGCTCTTAAGAGTGTTTCAGGATTGCTTGTTCTTCAGCATCCTTTGAAATGTCATATCTACCTGTCAGTCATCAGTAATATGTTACATTTGGGAATGTTTTTATTGATTTGTCATCTGGTATTTATTACTCAATCAAATGCCTTCCTTGGTGACATTAATAACTTTTAGAAATTTTGGAGGGCTTTTAAATATTACTTATGTATCATCTGGTTTTGTTAATTTCAAATTTCCACACTGACCAAAAACCTAACCCAGGTATAATAAAAATATTTTCTACATTCATAACAGGATCTTGAGTTCCAATTAGCTAAAGAAGACATGAAAATCCTAGCTGCCCTGAATAAAAATTTACACTACTGCAAGAGTGGAATGAAAGTAATGTTAGTAAAAACATGTTCTGCCATTTATTTCCCAGATATAATTATAAAATGATTTCTCTATTTAATGTCTTTAATAGTTCCAATTTCTCAGTTCCTTTTCATTGTCTGTTTGTTAAAAACACAAACACCGCATCAGTCTTCAACCTTTGTGTCCTGTTTCTCTGACAGACATTTGTTGTAGAGCCAGGATTATGAAGGACTTACCTACCCTGTCTTGGCAGAGTTAGGCTGTCGACTTCCCTGCTACCAAGTTTTGTCCTTTTTGGACAGCAGTCTGTCTGCAGTTGGTGCAAGGGGTTTTTTCATGCCAAGAGATAGGCTTGCCACTAATTCAACCATCTTACAGTGGAGGTTCTTCGATGCTTGTCTTCTACTTGGAGTAGAATAGCGGGTGCTGTCAGGAGCTGATATGTCTCGATATCAAAAAAAAAAAAAGAAAATCTTAATTTAAGATAACATCTTTAAATGCCATATTCTGCAGATCTCTTTGGGTTTTTGAAGATGCCCTATCCATCTCTTGTATTTAGATAAGCAAATGTTGCTTGTCTCTTAGCAACTTGATTACTGGGTAGTTTAGAGAATATCTGTGATAGACTGTCATAGTAGCTAACAAAATGACATGTTTGCATGACTAGGAGTTTGTTTTACTTAACTATCCTAGACCGTTTTAGATGGTTGGTATCAAGAGGCCAGAGCTTCACATTGTTGCAAGTTAGTATGAATGTTGAGTCAGATATAGACCTTTAAACTCATGGAGATGGTTAGATAGTAGAATGTTAAAGTCAGGGGCCAAATATGTATAAACTGGACATTGGGAAGGTATACTGGGCCATTTAACTCTCATAAATGTGGCATACTTATATCTGTTGTTTTGTATAATACTTACTGTTATAAGAGAAGGAACCATCTGTTGGACTGAAAGGGGAAACTTCTGGGGGGAAGAGGGTGGAAGGGCGGGATAGGAAGGGGGAATAGGGAGGGGTTTGTGACTGAGATGTAACTTGAAGAAAAAAAAATAAAGTATTTAAAAAAAAAAACTCCAGTTCTAGAGAATGATATGCCCACATCTGACTTCCACAGGCAATACGAATGTGTGTGGTACACATACATACATGCAGATAAAATATTCATACACATAAAGTAAAATAAATAAATGTGAATGCTTTGAATGCCTCCTAAGTGAAAAAAAAAAACACAAACACCGAATTCTCTCAAGAACAGATGGTTTGATGTATTCAATAGGATAATTTGTGTTGGTAATTCGAAGTTTTCATTTCTCGAAGTATTTCACGTAATTGATTACATTTATTTCTATGTATTTTATATGTTTGTCACTGCTGGAAATGGTGTTTATTTCTTCATTTCTATCTCAGATATCCAATATGTCATTTGGCAATTTGCTTTGGTCATGGTATCTCTTCCCAGAAATAGAAAAATGACCAAGACAATATCAATCTCTAATTATTTAGGAAGTCTTTTCTAAGAAGCTTCCATTTCTCTTCTTCTCAACTGTGTGTCTGCAGTCATCAATATCACAGCAAAAGTAGCCTCCTTGCTCTTCACAGTCGTTGGGAGCACATGTAAGACACAGATCATTTTCTAAGGAGAGACAGAAAGGAGGTGGATTCGGATTGGAGGGGAGGTAGAGAAGTACTTGGAGGAGTACACAGAGGGGAAACTGCATTCAGGATATATTATGAATTTAAAAAAATCTATCTTCAATAAAAGGGAAAATATTTTTAAAAATTGCTCTCCATGCACCACCTGGTGGGAGACTGTTCATTTTTCATGTGGGTTGAGGATATCGTTGAAAGCCCTCATTGGAGATTCTCTACTGGAAAAAACCCTACAATCTAAATGCATGTGTTTTTGTGATTACTCTAGAACCTCCACAGAGCAGTTATCTTTCCATTTCCAGACAACTTCTTGTTCAGCTCTTCAACAACACTCTAGTTTCATTTCAGTTGCTGTGATACGGGAGGGGGAATGCAGGGACTCATACAGCTACTCACATAAAATCCAGTCAAGGGCAGAGAGAAACAAGTGCATCTACACTGAAGGCGGCTGTCTAGCTTTCATCTAGTGTATTGTGTAAAAGCTCATATCTAGTTTTCTCCCTTGTTATATAACTTACATCTTCTACCTAGGGAATTGTTGCCATCCATAATGAGATAGGTCTTCCTACATCAATTAAGAATCCACAGTCCCCCACAAACATGCTCACAGGCCAACCTGACGCAGGTGATCTCTCAACTGAGGCTCTTTTCTGAGGTGATTCAAGATTGTGAAGTAGCAAGTTGACATTTAAAACCAACAAGCACAGGGTATAAGCAGAGTCATTTACATGGTCTGTCTAGTGCTGTCTTCATACTTTTATAGTTCTTGTTGTTGGCTCACAGTTTAAAATTGCCTAATAACAGTGCTTGTTGACCAGAGTTCCAAACCCAAGAGGCTGCCATGTGTTTTATAAGAAGAAAAAAAAAAAAACAATCAATCAAACAAACAAATTGAAAACTATGATGACTATATTTAGCATTTAGCTAAAATATGAAATAACATGTATTCTAGTTTCATTTCTGCTGCTGTGACACAATTTCATGACGCAAAGAGTCTTAGGGAAGGAAAACCTTATTCTGCTTACAATTCTAGGTTATAACGCATCACTGAGGTGATGTCAAAGCACGTAAAAGTAGCTGTATCTTAGCCAGTCAAGAGCAGATAGAAAATAAATACATGGATATTTGCTTACTTACTTGTTTACTTCCAGTTAGCTTTTTCCTCTCATATAGTATTCAGGACACCCTGTTTACGGGATAGTACCACCCATAATGGGCTATGCCATTCTACATCAAGTAGTAGTAAAGACAATCTTCCACAGACATATCAGCAGGTCAAACTGGTCTATATATTTTCATTAAGGCTCTTTCTCCAGGTGATTCTAGGTTGTGACAAGTTGACACAAGTTAAAACTAACTAGAAGAGCTTATATACCATGAATCTACAGTTAATATTATGAAGCCTTGGTCAAAAATGCAGTATTACTAGTGAGAGCAATTCTAGTTCGGACAGGATTACCAGTCTGTCTCTAGTCAAGCTCCTTCATTGATCGCCTGGACAGCCTGGTAGGCATCAATCTTTTTTCTGTTATAAGTGGGGAAACAGTGCCTTTTAAAAAATAGTGCCTTCCCTGGGGGTTCATGAGGATGAGCTGAGGTGATATAGTATGGGATAATTTTAAGAATGAAAACTGACCCCCCCCCCAAAGTAAAATGACACCTAGTTCAGCTCTCAGAAGAGAAAGGAAGAAGGGACTTACAAATTTGCTTTTGAAACTCAAGTAGAAAAACATTGTTTCTATATCGCCATTAAGTTTTAGGTTCTGAGTCTTGGCAGACAGCGGGATGCCAAACCTTTGATATAAGGGGAGACACCACATGCTTCCTTAGCAAATAGGGGGGTGGTTAGATGTTCCTGGGGTAGACATGTCTGTGACCTGAATTTAATATTCATGGATGATTGTTAAATTGCAGTTACTCTGAAAGATGTTCTCAAGGGATTGTCAGTGTCTTTAATCTCTGCCCTCATCAAATCCATACAATCCACAAGTTAAAGAATCACCTAATGTGAATTAAGAAAAACTTTCCAAATTGGCAGGGGTTTCTGTATAACTAATCAGAGATATGCAAAGTATTATGGTTAGATATGTCATGATTAAACTCTTGGGGATAAGACAATATATAACTTAGAGGTGTACTCACATGAACCAACACAAAAGATTTTACTTACTAATGATTGTGTCCAAGAGCTTTATGTGTATGGTGTCATTTAATTATCATGCCTTTAGGTTGATACTTAAGAAAAATTCAAAGTTTTAAGAGCTCACTAACTTGAATAAGTCACAATTAATAAATGATAAGGAGTTATGAACATGGAAAACATAAACATTCACGGTAGTGGGGCTGAGGAGGAGTCAGGATCTGCTTAAGGAAATGCAGTTGGCAGTAGATTTTCAGAGGCCTCTGTAGATAATCTGACTGCGTGACATCCAACTCCAGCTCCACCCACACTGCTCTGCTCAACTTCATGAGCTTCTTGTACCAGAAGCAAATGGTTTTCTGCAGCAAATCTCTTTTTTGGGACCCAGACCAAGGACATTCCTTCACTTCTTTTTAGAAGTTAGACTATGAGAGAAGTGAGCACTCCATATGCATGCTCACACATGTTTACCTGTGTACATATGTGAAGACACACAGACACACACACACACACACACACACACACACACACACTCTTAAAAGTTTTTAAATAAGAAAAAAACACTATTTTTAATGAGATATAACCTTAGCTTAACCATTTTTTTTCTCTTAAGTGCAGGTAGATTTTGCTTTAAAATCATCTAGAAAATTCTGGGAGGACAGAGAATAATATGGAGGTAAAATACAATTGGCCTCTGGCTGGTGGTTATCGAAGCTGACTGGTAGATATTAATTATACTAACATCTCAAATCTTACATGTTATTCAAACAAGTCTGTCAAACAGGCTTTCTTAACATGTAAAGGTAGTTTTAATTCATGAGCCATCAGCACTTTGTTTCAGGGAATAGAAGCCACAAGGACTAACCAACATAAATTACATTGTTCTCTGTGCTTGGCTATTCCTAACAACTTGGTAGCAGCCACAGCCCTCTTGTTTCTTTCCTTTCTCATCCCTAGATCTTTATGTTTTTCTCATGGTCCTCTGTTCTGGGCAGGATTTTTCTTGTTCTGATTCTGTTGTTGTCGTTCTTGGCTGTGGCCACCTCTAGTGTTGTGGCTGCCTCTGGGGCTGTCATCTCACAGTGACCACAGAGTCTCTACAGAGATGGATTAGTACAGCTGACCTTGGTGATCTGTTTCCACTGAGCAAAAATGATGGCCAGTGAAGCTGTCTTCAGTACTCTATGTGGAAAGGATAGTCCTTGTGGTTTTCAGTTCTGAAAAACAGAATAATAAATGAAAAAATAAACAAAGAACAGGTATTTTTAAAGGACAGATTTTATGTGGCAGAGTTATGGTTATGAAGTCTATAGTATATGAATTACTCACTGTCTTTACTCACTGGCCCAACACTAACTAGGGAAGTGCACAATACAGTTTAATTAAGCTTGAAATATAAAATTAAATACCTATTGAAGAAACCAGTCACCCTGCTTGGGTACAGCTCTCTTTATCCCTTTATCTTTAAAAGGAAGAAAAGGAGAGGGACTTACGTGGGGAATGTGGCGTAACGGAGGTTCTTATCTAGGCCAAGGAGTTCCTCCATATCTTTTTCTGTTAACTCAAAATCAAATACCTGGAACCAAAATCAGATGAAAACAGGGGATTCAGAGCAAACCCCCTATAACTAGCATTTGTCTTACCTGGACACCAAGATATGAAAGAATTTCTTCATCACATACCTAGCACTTCCCTAAAAAATGTTGAACCTCCCAAAATGCACTTTGATTTTCATTACTCGACTGACATTGGCTTAGCTTCACTTACATTTAAGAAATTTTAGAAAGACGAGTTATATATTGTTTTTATCTTATGAGGTTGAGGGACACAGGGGAAGAGTTAAAACAAGCAAAGTATTTTCTCTACTGACCTACCTCTTCCTCTGAAAAGGAAAAGCCACTGTTCCTCCCACTCCACTAACTAGGGAGACAACTGACTCTAGCAGCATCAAAATCACACAAGAACTTTTGGAGGAACTTCATTTTCAAAAAGTACTCTTACCTCTCCTGCCCTTTCCCCACCTCTAACACTCTGGAAGACTATGAACAACTTCCCCAATAACAGTATCTCACAGTGACCATGACCCATTCAGGCTGAGGGTCTGAACCCAAGGAGAATGAAAAAAGGGACACCCAGTGGCTGTATCAAGCCCTACATGGTGGAAGCTGTGGGTCTGCAATCTCTACCTTAGGAAGATGGCTGTCTTCAGGTCTGGCCAAACCAGCCACACAGTATATAGAGAAATTGAAGAGAGGCAGCCTCAGTGCTAGAATCATTTGGCCCAAGGGGGAGAAGTAAACAGTACTAGAGTAGATACTAAAATCAAGGCTGGTGTCACTGTGGTACAGTCATACTGAATGGGTACACTGAGCTGCTATAGGGAGGATAGACCTAGGCTTGTATTGACAGCCTTTGGGCAGCTCAGAGGACAAGACCACAGACTACTATCCTTGATACTTTTTTTTTTTTCTGGTTAAGCTCATGTACACACTTCTCTGCTCCTCCAGACCTTACTGTCACTCTCTTGAGTCTCTTATAAACTGATACTGTTCTCTGTCCTTGGTATCAGGTCCCATTCCTGCCATGATTCTTGGTGGAGTTTTAAAAGGCTGCCTTCAAAAAAGACTGCTCTCAATTCATAGTTTTTACATGTTCTAGCTAAGATATCTGGAGCATCAGTTTTCACTGTCACTTAAATGTCAGTAGGCAAAAGTAAGAAACATACCCAGAGCTGCTGTCCTCAAGAGACCAGTGGACATACCCCGTATGACCCAGGCTGGCTAGATATTCACCAACCATGTATTCTTTCCTCCTGAGCACACACTGGGCATATCTAGCTTC
This sequence comes from Lophiomys imhausi, assembly GCA_907164525.1. NCBI lineage: Eukaryota > Metazoa > Chordata > Mammalia > Rodentia > Muridae > Lophiomys > Lophiomys imhausi. Next base: position 289,863 of record CAJQZJ010034182.1, read on the forward strand.
TGTTGAGGGATAATGAGGCAGGGTAACATCCACCCCTAAGGGAGTTGAGTGGAGGGGACATGAAATAGCACAAACCTATGAAAGGCTGATAACCAACACAATTTACAGAGGAATACACCTTTGCCAGTTGAAGGCCTTAGAGATCTGGGGGTTGTTTGTTTGTTATGGAAATCATCTAGCCCTCGATAAGTCATGATCGGAAAAGCTCTAAAAATCAGGAAATACCTACCTGGATGTTCTCCCTAATCCGACTTGGGGTGACAGATTTGGGAATCACTATCAAATTTCTCTGGATCTGAAATCGGATCAAAATCTGTAGGAAAGAAAGTTTCACACAGTAATAACAAATGGAATCAAAGCTAAGGCATTTTAATATTTCAGTTTCGTTGTACATTGAAAGCTTAAAAGGCTCTTTCATCTCAAAGTACTTTAGGGATCAAACTGAATTGCTTTGTCAGTGTATCTATAATCAAGGCCTTTGGCCCATGGAGAAGATCAGAGGACCCATGTACACCTGCACTAGAAGCCTTGCATGTGCCCACTTCCCCGGATGACCATGGTAATAGGATACCACTGACTTTCATGACTGGTCTCCCACACTGGTTGTCCATGCAGTTGGTGGGGCAGAGGAAGTGGCAGTGGAGGGCAGCCAAGGTGCCCTTGATGAGGAAGGCAGGATATATGGCTTGACTAGATGCGAACATGGAGGCTACCAACTTATGGCTCCAAATTGGGAAGTTCTGGTGAATGAACTCATCAGGGATGAGGGGTGCTCTGACCCCTTCCTAGAAACTGATGTGGCTCAGGGCTGTGGGGCAAAAGTCATGGAGAAGTGTGATCCCAGCACATGACAATTCTTTCCACATGCCTGAGCAGCGGTCTTCCCATGCTTCTTTGCAATCTTCCGAATGATAATATCATCCATCAAGATAGCCCCATCTCTAGAGAGACACAGCAAAGCATGTTGAGAAAGGAGGTTAGTCAACATATGTGCTAAAAAGTACTGTTCTGAAGAAAAATTAAAAATTTACTAATTTTCATTTATTTTACTTATTATTTTGGGGTTTTGGAAGTAACTTTTGCTTAGTAGCTCTGGCTGGTCTCATGCTCTGTCCCCTCGCCTCTGCCTCCTTGAGGGCTGGGATTACTGGTAGGTGTCAACAGGCCTGGGTAAGGTTTACTATATTCTTATGGAAAGAACTTATAGTTCAAGAAAATTTTTTAAAATGATGATAATATCCATCAACAATCTATCCAGGTAAGGGTACTAGTGACTAAAGTAAGACGTTTTATTTTAGACAGGGTGTCATGCCTGGCTTTGAGCTTGCTATGTAGCCTGAGAATGATTTTGAACTTCTGATCTTTCTGCCTCTTCTCCAGAGTCCTGGAATTACACGTGTGCTAGGGACTGAACCCAGCAAAACATCTTTTATTAAGCAGCTAACAGGTTTCAAGCACTGAGCTAGTCACAAGAGTTATCTTGGCATATGGCCCCTACTCTCTCTATCAGAGAACCTTATACTCCAAGGTTCAGCTGTAAACTATGCTCCAGGCGTCTAGGAACTCCTTCATAGCTCCAGCTGCTATTAAGTTCCAATACACACACCCTGTTTCACATGGAAGACACAGTGGTAATAAAACAGAAGTCAGTCTAGCCTTTCCTGGCTTCCAAATATTTTCCTGGAATCGAGACTGAGGTTCAGAATAGAGTGAGCAGAGTGGCCTCTGCATTTCACGTAACTTCAGTGACAAACAGTGCAAAGATACTGATACATTCGGTAGTGAAGGGGAATCATGATGGGATGCTGTGACGAGAGTAAAGCACCAAATACAACACAGGCTCAGGGACACATCCTGGAGGGGACAGTGCTGAGCTGAACATGATGTCAGAAACAAGAGCAAGCAAACCCACAAAAAGGAAAACTGCAGATTTTTAGTAGAAAGAACAGTATATGCAGAGTTGCAGAGACTAGGAAGAATACTCCATGGAAGCAACCACGGGTAGTCTCACGTTATTGATGTGCTGAAGGTTGGCAGGGATGGGGAAAAGAGTGCCCAGAGGAGGATGTAGCCAGCTCAGCTCCACCACACAGGCTCAGGCAGAATGGCTAGAGTGAGAGATTGGCATGATCATGTACAACGAGCACTCTCCACAACACAAAGGTGAGCAATCCAAAGGAAAGGGCAGATCTGCATGGGAGCTACAGGGCTAAGACCCTGAAGGGATCTGTATTTCTTTATGGTAGAGATGACGACAGCAGAGATCAAAAGACAGACTCCTGGTTCTCCTCTAGCACAATAAGCAATTAATCTTTGTGTTGGATTGGAGTCTAGGTTTGGGAAAGGATGGTTTCCACAGTTCTGGCTTAGATGGCTCACTCAGAAGAGCAAAGGAATAAACTCCAGGCAAAGAAGATGTATTGCTTCAGCATTATCGAAAGACCCCGAGTTTTGTGAAATGTCCTGAAAGAGGGGTTAGTAGCTGACTGATGGACTTCCAGACAGATCAGCAAAGGTTTATTCAGACTGTGTCTCTTCAAAGCTGGTTACCCACATAGAGAAGCCCATTCAAAGCAACTGTCTAGTTTGAGACGTAGCTCCCTACCTTTACCCTGGGGCTTGAGAGGTTGGGAAGTCCTTTTTAATCTCTCTACAGCTTCTTAGTGAAACTCCTCCAACTCTCCAGTGAAACAGGAGAGGAGCATCTAGTGTCTGCTAGCATGCAGGTAGCACAAGTCCCTTACCTTGAGCCACCGAGAAGATGGTAAGCGGTCACAGACACACTTCTTCTATGGCAAAAATCAATCAGATTCTTCTGAGTAAGGTACGGGTGGCATTCAATCTGCAAGCAGAACCACAGTGGATCAAAATAATTTGGACAGATAGCATACCAGGAAAACACCAGAAAGAAGACACACTTGACAGCTTCATCATCAATAACTAGGTCCAAGGCCTTTCTTAACACCTGAGTGTCTCCACCTACAAATGAGTAGGTTGGTCTCTTCCATCTCCAAGATGCCAGATGTTATAAATGGTTCTGCATCCTTGGACTCTTAGACTTCTATGTCATGCAGACATCCCAACATCACCTGCTCAGTGAAGCTTTCTTTATCATGCACTAAAAAGTCTGACCAGTCTTAATAGACCCTCCTTCCCTCCTGCCCTTCAAGTTTCCACTATAGTACTTTGCATTACCCAACAATCCCACTTTTTTTTTTTTTTTAAGATTTATTTATTATTCAGCATTCTGCCAGCATGTATGCCTGTAGCCAGAAGAGGGCACCAGATCTGATTATAAATGGTCGTGAGCCACCATGTGGTTGCTGGGAATTGAACTCAGGACCTTTGGAAGAGCAGACAGTGCTCATAACCACAACACATGCACTTTTAATTTGCTTACTGGCTATTTTTCGTTATCAGGGTTTGAGTTTCAAAAACAAGTCTTGAGAGCAGTATTTCTGCCTTCTCCATTTTCTCAGGCACAATTCCAGGTTACGAACAGACTTACAGTTGATGTTCCTTTAGAGGGAATTGAAGAGAATTATTCACAGTGACTTTGCTCTCAGGGTCAAGGCACAGACAGCATGATCAACTTCCAGAGAGGTTTCTCTTGAAGGTTTGTTGATGTCACTTGCAGCTTGTACTTGTCACATGAATTTCTCTAATTTGGTCCTTTCAATAAATATTTACTGAAAAACTTCACGTACTCAGGTTGTTCTCAGTTTTGGGCTATACCTACAACCTACTTCAGACAAAAGTCTCTATGGTTACTAAACTCAAACCTTGGTGACAAATAACCAGTAAACATATAAACTGTGTCAGACTTTGGGTACGACAACATGTGCTGTAGCAGAATGTAAGGGCAGGTGGGGGAGGAAGATTCACTTCTACATCCTGCCGGCATGGGTGAGGACAGTTTTAACCACTGTCCTGCTGGCAGTTTGCATGGGCTGGGTGAGTGAAAGGGAATGGCTGCTTTCCTTTAATGAGGGTGAAGCGTCTGTGAGGACTGTGCTCTTGTGAACACATTTGGCCTCCAAAAACATGCCAAGAATCGAGATCCACGTCGTATTCTACCCCCCCCCCCCCCCCCAATTGCATCACCTAACCATACAAGTCGTAAAGAAAGACAACACTTGCCCGCTAGGCCAGTCACTTTCACTTCTGGCCGATACCTCATTGCAATTGTGACAGATAATACAGGCAAACATATGTTACATGTCTCACCTCCACATGGAGGGAAAAACAAAACAACACTGAGTAAGACCTCTGCCCATTCATCAGCTCACCTGGTTAGTTATTGGCTTGAATCTCAAACCAGGCTTATTCAAAAGTCTCTCAAGCTGTTCATGGTTAAAATTTGACACCCCTATATACTTCACCAACCCCTCAATCACCAGGTTCTCCATCGCCTGAAAGAGAAAGAAATGTGCTGAGTATACAATACAAGTTGTCTAGTTCCCTGACAGTCATGTCCCTTAGTGACTTGCCATAGAGTCTCAGTACTTTAAAATTATTTTACTTGAAGCTCCAAAACCATGTGGACAATATTATCTATACCAGGGCTGTCTTAAACTTAAAGGAAATGATACACACAAAGTGTTTAGCCCAGGTTGGAACTCAGCAAGCATTCATTGCATTTTGGCTGTTCTTACGGCTCACTCTATTTGCTCACTTTTCTTTCCACTGAGAAATTCATCTTGAGCACAGTGAGGGATCAGCACTGTCATTTTGCACTCGCACATGACACATTTTAAGTGCTCCGTAAGGTTTTTGAGGGCAAAGCAATCTGAACTGGGCTGATTGCTGATTAGTGAGCCCTGAAACTGGGATGACTCTGATAAGGGTACCCTGTACCTCAGCTTTAGAAAACCCATGAGCTTCATGGCAGTGTGGGGACAAGTAAGTCTCTAATGGTCATGAATTCACAGCAACCAGTGAATTGTGATTCTGCAATAATCACCATGGAGATTCTCAGGTTTAAACCCCAAATCTTTGATTAGCTGACACTCAAGGTGAGAGAAAGGGCTGGAATCTTTGTTCAGTTTCTTTCTGATTAGTTTCCATATTTTTCAGCTTTATAGGAAGAGAAGCTATCAGTGCCCAGCCCAGAGACTTCCTCTGTGTGTTCTGTCTTTCTGTCTCTCTAATGGACTGAAAGATTCCTACAGTTTAACCCATCAGTCTCACAAGAAAGGTTCCATATTCTATCTTTTGAATTGAAACTTCTCTAAGCTTTGTTGGTTTATACTTGAACTTGTTCAAATGTACCGATGCTCTGTTCCTGAGGCTGCGCAGCAAGGGTACTAGAGTTCTCTGTCGGAGTGCCCTGCTGTTCTGTGCCGACTCTGTCAACTTCATTGATTTCACAAGACTCTCAAGCCCAGCACCTTCCTGATTTTCTTGCTCACTTTACTTCGAATGTTCACAATTTTTCATCTGGACCCTGGACACTGACTTGGTTGGCACTCTGTCATCTTCCCTCTAAACTTTTCCTATCTTCCCAATGTGAGCTTCATAATATTGCCAATGTTATGTTTTTTAACAATTAAAAGAGAACCTACAGGAACTAGGTGAGGACTACAATGTCATTGATCAGCATAGGCTGATGGAAACATGTTTTCAAATTTGCTTTCTTATACACTACATTTCCTGAAAAAGGGTGGCGTTTTTAATTTAAAAAATGATAGTTGAGGGGAAAAAAGAAATCTGTAATATTCTCTACCCTGCACTAAGTTAAAGCAGTAAGAAACTTATTTGGAGTTTCTTGAGGTTTTCAAGTATTCATCCATAACTTATACTGTGTGTTAGCTACTTTTCTTGTGGTTTTGACAAGATTCTCAGAAGGGCAACTTAAGGAAGGGCTTGCTTTTGCCTTCCAGTTCAAAGCGACAGTCCATCACGGTGGGAGAGACGGGAGAGCAGGAGTGTGAGGGCCTTGGTCACACTGTATCCACAGTTAGGGATGAACATAGGTACCTGGGCACCTCTCTTTTATTCAATCCAGGACCCTAGTCCATGGAATGATGCCACCTACATTTAGGGTAACTCCTTCAAGCCTCATTTAATCTAAGCTAGGGACCTCCTTAATGACAAGCCCAGAGGCTAGATCCTTATGTAGATGATTCTAGATCATGTCACGTTGGCAATCAATATTTAACCATCTGTACTCCAAACCACATATTTGAAGCAGTGCCTGGTATATTTTAACAGAGAAGCTGGAAGTCATGCGAAGCATTCATTTGGGAAACTGTGAGAGGAGGTGAGGATTGGGGGGGGTGTTAAGTGGTCAGTTGGCGTGGCTCCACTTACCTCCCAAGTGTCCAGAAAGCTGGTGTTACTGGGGATGACCATGCCATTGCAATCCAAAGGAACATCTTTTTCCCCAGGCTGTGAGAACCAGAAGAAAAAGAGATTATTTAGGTGCATGGCATCCTCCATCATGAGGCTACTTAGAGAGATAATGCATACGTATAGTCTGCAACAGTGGATTTTCATCTTGGCCTTGACCCGGTCACTACATCTTACTGGCCTGGCTGTGCCACTTCCCTTCTCCCGGCCTCGGCTGCCACCTTAGGACCAAGTGTGATGGGAGGGTGAAGCCAGCAAAATCAACCATAAAGGATGAGAAGAGCTTAAACCCCATGCCTGATTCAGATTTTTTAATTTATTTTTTATTTCTTCAAGTTACATCTCAATCACAAGCCCCTCCCTACTCCCCCCTCCAGTCCCACCCTCCCACCCTCTTCCCCCTCAACCCCCATCCTCTTCCCCCCCTTTTTTAAGTTTAAGGTATATCTTTCCCCCCCCAACAGCTCCCCCTTTCAGTCCAACAAATGGTTCTTTCTCTTATAACAATAAATACAACACAAAACAACAAAAATAAATAGGCCACAATTATGAGAGTTGTATGGCTGATTCAGATTTTTAAGAACAGGGTACCAAGGTGCTTCCCTCATGTCTTAATATGATCAATGTTCTCCCAACAATATTATTAATTAGGCTCTTCCCTCTTCTTTCTAAGGCTTTCCATCAAGATGAGTGATAACCAAGTGAGAATACAAAGGTGAGGATGTAGTGACAGAAGACACCCTGACAGACAAAACCTAGTCACTCTTCTGAGCAATGACAAGAATTGACATCTCTCATGTGACTACTTATACCTTCTTAGGAGGTCACAGGGCAAGTATTAGAAAATATACACTTAATTTCTAATCATTCCAAATGTTGGAAGTTCCAGTTTAATTTGCATTTTAGGTACATTTTCTATGACAAAACACAGTGCTCTCCCATGCTGACATTTGTCTAGGAATCTAGCCACAAACTGAATGGTACCTTGAAACCCATGGGCCAATGTATGAGGTAGAGGTCCAGGTAATCCAAGTTTAAAGCCTTCAGGGTATTGACACATGCTGTTTTCACCAAAGACTTCTTGTGGTAGGTGCACCACAACTGCAGAAGAGTTGGGAGACTATTATCATAAAGTCACAATCCACAACTAACAGGTCACACACTTGTTAGTCCCTCCCACAAACCTGCACCTGACAACAAGACAACACAGTAGGTTCCGAAGGAGTACAGTGGCAATATCTTTAGATATTCTACTCAGGTAGAACACAGGGAGGCACTGGGAGGGAAAAGATCATTTTTCCAACTCACTGACTGTTCAAGGTTCTTTTCTTTTTTTTTAAATACTTTATTTTTTTTCTTCAAGTTACATCTCAGTAACAAACCCCTCCCTATTCCCCCTTCCTATCCCGCTCTTCCACCCTCTTCCCCCCAGAAGTTTCCCCTTTCAGTCCAACAGATGGTTCCTTCTCTTATAACAGTAAGTATTATACAAAACAATAGATATAAATATGCCACATTTATGAGAGTAAATTGGCCCAGTATACCTTCCCAATGTCCAGTTTATACATATTTGGCCCCTGACTTTAACATTCTACTATCTAACCAACTCCATGAGTTTAAAGGTCTATATGTGACTCAACATTCATACTATCTTGCAACACACTTTTAAGAGTATCTTCTTAGATCTATAATACCCTCTTGATTCCTAAACAGTTCAAAATTTAACTATGAGACTCTAGCTGTTTATTCTTCAACCACCTCAGAGACCTGAGAGGGATAAATATATTTGCTTATATAGGAAGTGCAGAGCCTGCAGCTTCCAAAACTAAGAAAGAACATACCAATGACTGCCTGGACAGTTCCCATTTTCTCTCCATACATTCCAGCATCAATCTTTAGCCTTTGGGTCCTGTTTCTCTGACAGACATTTGTTGTAGAGCAGGGATTATGAAGGACTTACCTACCCTGTCTTGGCAGAGTTAGGCTGTCGACTTCCCTGCTACCAAGTTTTGTCCTTTTTGGACAGCAGTCTGTCTGCAGTTGGTGCAAGGGGTTTTTTCTTGCCAAGAGAAAGGCTTGCCACTAATTCAACCATCTTACAGTGGAGGTTCTTCGATGCTTATCTTCTACTTGGAGTAGAATAGGGGGTGCTGTCAGGCGCTGATATGTCTCGATATCAAAAAAAATCTTGATTTAAGATAACATCTTTGAATGCCATATTCTGCAGATCTCTAGGGGTTTTTGAAGATGCCCTATCCATCTCTTGTATTTAGATAAGCAAATGTTGCTTGTCTCTTAGCCACTTGATTACTGGGTAGTTTAGAGAATATCTGTGATAGACTGTCATAGTAGCTAACAAAGTGACATGTTTGCATGACTAGGAGTTTGTTTTAACTATCCTAGACCGTTTTAGACGGTTGGTATCAAGAGGTCAGAGCTTCACATTTTATTTTTAAGTATCTCTAGGTATGATACCATTGGGAAGCATTACCTTTAAATTTGTATCAATATACAAAGATCTATTCAATTGTGGTTAAATATACTCTTAATTATGTATCAGTATACCAAGATCAATGCCTATGTAGCCCAATATCATCTTAATATTACGTCCATATGCAAGGGTCAATACCATTGTGGCCAACTATAATCTTAATTTTGTATCAATATACAAAGATCAATACCGATGTAATCCAATACAATCTTATTTTTGCACAATAAACAATGGTCAATACCACTTTAGCCAAATATCAAGGTTCTTTTCACTGTGCATCTTATATAACCATTCAGGTTAAACTAGGTGAGTTCAAATAGCCTTGTATTTATTATCTTATATTTATGCAGAGATTTCCTTCCATAACAATAAATAGAAAAATAATGTAATTGTTTTTACCTCCCTATTCCCCCTACTCTATTTTTACTAACGGTCACAGAAGCTAACCCAAAGGCTCCATCAAAGCTAGTGTAAGTGAAAATCTTGTGAGTGGGATCAAGATGTGAAAACAAACAGCAGCTACAGTATATTGATAAAAAATGATGGAAGGACCTGGAAGGATGCTCAGTAGGTGCATGCACTTGCTCTGTAAGCATGAGGACCAGCGCTCTCGTTCTCAGCACCCCGGTTAAAAAGATTTTATAATTTATAGTTCCTGTGACTCAGGACTGGGGAGTGGGCATGGAGGCAGGATGACTGCCTGGGTTTGCTGGATGCTGGGCTAGCTCAAGTTTCAATGAGAGACTGACAAGCCAGGCTGCCTCCATCTTGGGCTTGAAAGCCATCTTACAGTAAAGACAAACTAGGTTCATTCCTGTTTATGATTACGTCTGTTTCTCAAGGCTTGGGCTATGTCACACTTGTAACCTTAACTACAAATGGTTTTGTACTTCCTGTTCCAGGAATGGCAACTCTGCCTTTGTTTCAGGAGGTTATAATGATCACCTTGCAACTCTGCCTTTGTTTCAAAAGTTGTCATGGCCATCTTGCAACCATGTCTTTGTTTCAGGAGGCTGTTGTGACCAACTTGTTATGTTTATGATCTGCTTCTGTAAATCCACCTATTTGCCTGTGAAATCCCCCATTTGGAAACCTCCTCCCTATTCATAAACTATGAAAATCCTTATTTTCTCCATGTTTAATGCTGATCTTCTGAACCCCAACAATAGGGACAGCCCATGTACACAAATAAAATAAAACTTGCTTTAGATAATTTGATCATGATTTGAGTTGATGGTCTTTCTCCTTGGAGCTTTGGGGTTAACAAGACCTTGTCTTAGGGAAATTGGGTAGAGTGTTAGAAGAGGACATTGACATCCTCCTCTGGCTTCCTTGTATGAACATCAGCATACACATGTGAACATATATCATACCTATACCACACATGTACACACTGACAAAGAGATAAACACACACATGAGAGAGAGAGAGAGAGAGAGAGAGAGAGTAGGTGGAGAAGCCCAAATTAGATGTAAACACATCACATTACTAATAATAACTTCCCTTTATGAATAAATCATAATTTCCTCAATTTTAATTACAATCCATTGATTTTTCCAAATCTGCACAGTGATCCACACACCTTCACTGCTGATTGCCACCCATTGCATTTTGATTATACAGACTTGGAAATCCCTAGTTCCTCATCTCTCTGCCTAAGAGTAAGGAAACCTCCGTCCTTAGTAAGCACACCCAAGCCTTCTCCATTCCTCTCTCTGCGCTGACTTGCACAATGGTGATAAGCAATAAAATCCAGTCACTTTAAGCAAAGCAGAAGGTAAGTAGACAATGGAAACACCACCGAAACGTGGACCTTTGGATGCTAGATCTTAAACTCTTCATGAGTTCATCAAATCCAAACCCTCATTTTTAAGAGGCTGACACTGGGACCCTGACCCTGAGCTATCTAATAACCTGGGTAGAGCCCCTCAATGATAGTTGACAAGGTCAACTAGCAATATCAATAGTCACTTAAACACGCAACTATTGTCTGGATCAAGGTTTAAAAAAAACAGTTTTTTTTTTTTTTTCTGAGACAGGGTCTCACTATGTAGCTCTGGCTATCTTGGAACTGGCTTTGAAGACCAGGCTGACTTCGAACTCTGCCTCCTGAGTGATGGGAGTGCTGGGATGAAAGGCATGTGCCACCAACCTTGCAAAAAAAAAAAAAGCAGCTTTAAGTCTTAGTTTAACTTTGTGTTTTCTACAGCACTTATTTCCTTACTGTCTTTCATATCACTTCCTCTTCCTCGTCCCTTTCTCACCATGCCAGCACAGACATTATTCAACCTCCCTCCTGCACTATTAATACACCCTGTTTAAAGTGCATGTCAGATGCCACTATGTCCTTTGTACATGTCACATTCACATGTAAAAGAAACTGTCTGACTTAGAAACAGCTTTTGTTCTCAAACCGCTGTGTCCAGGAAAATCACGAGCTTCTTAGACGCCAGCACTCTGCTCATTTCTCCAGCCTAGCTCTGCTTCCCAGAGACTCCTGGAGCTGCTGGAGTTGGATCTGCTTCCTGATTGTACAGCTATTCCGACTGCAACCATTCCTTAGTGTGGAGTTTGGAATATGCACTGTAACCATTGATAGCAGGCGATTCCAAGTTTAGGCATGTCAAAGGTGTTGTTACTCAACCAAGATATTTGTGTTCATGAATGTACTGTTGATTGCTAGTGTCTCTACACATTCATCAGAATGGTCGAACTAAAAAACAGCAACCATAACAGCAATAAATAAAACAAAGACTTAAGCAAAACAACACATAATGTAACTTCACATACTCATGAAGCCAGAGAAAATTTTGTTAGTTCTGAATCAACTGCAAACCAAAGTCACCAATTCCCATAAGGAACCTGAGAAATCCTCCAGGCTGGATCAGTCCAGTTTTCGCAGTACGCATCACTGCAGAAGCTGACTCTCTGCTGTCCCTGCAACTGAGAAGCCTTACCTTACTGACGATGAAGAGATCCTCTCTTTTCACCACGCCCTCCTTGATCTTGGAGTTGACAGCCATGCCAACCTCACTCTCATTGTGGTATAAGTAAGCACAGTCAATGTGCCGGTACCCTAGGTTAATAGCCACCTTCACCGCATCAAAAACGTCTCCTGGAGAGGACTGCAATATAATCAAACACAAGTACCCCTTCCACCACCAGGAGAACCCAACTCGGCTTCTCCCTTGTTACCTGGGAAAGCAGAGCCAAGTGATTCATAAACAGTACCAATATCAGCTAGACCTAAAGTTAGGGAATGCAGAGTCAGAATAGGATTAATATTCTGTTCTGGCTTTTTTACTCATTTGAGAAAAGACCACAGGCATTTTCAGCTCTTGCAGAGGGCTGACCTGCATGTCTTGCTTCCTGGATGATTACTGAATGGGTAACAACAGGTGGGGTATGAAGCAATCTGAGATCTAACACCCAGGGATACTCGAATCAACTGTAAAAGTAAAACAGCTATTTATTATTTATAAAAAAGGACCCATCAGATACCTGTACAGGAAAAGTTTAATGATACATAGTATACATTTTCATTAAATCTGAAAAGTATGATCCAAGGTAGCCTTGAATTTGAGCTCTTCCTTGTTTTGTCCTAAAGTTTACTTGGTTATTATATGAAAGCAACATACATATCCAGCACAGCTACATTATTTAAGACCAACCAGCCAACACCATGCTCTGCTGTGGTTTTCCACATTTTTTGAAATTCATATACCTGTGTTTTCAGGAGATAGGATTAAGTGTTGGGAAGCTGATGCTTTTCTCCCCTGGTTTTTTTTTTTTTTTTTTTTAGAAATTTTTGATACAAATTTTAATAGTTAGCAGAATAAGCATTTCAAATTCATTCAAGATATGGTAACATGGACCAACTCTCTGAACCATTTGATATAATTATTTTGATTATTTACTAAATACATCCTACACAACAGAATGTCTTTTTTAACAACTGTAAATGGAGCCATATACTTACTTTTAATCTGGTTATTGCATTTATTTTTTTTTCTGTTACCTTTTTGCTGCATACAAGAAACTCATCTCACTAACAAAAATAGAGGCTACCTCAGAGTAAAAGGCTGGAAAAAGGTTTTCCAAGCAAATGGACCCAGGAAGCAAGCTAGAGTAGCCATCCTAATATCAAATAAAATAGACTTTCAACTGAAGTTAATCAAAAAAGATAGAGAAGGGCACTACATACTCGTTAAAGGAAAAAATTCATGAAGATGACATCTCAATTCTGAACATATATGCCCCAAATACAAGGGCACCCACATTTGTAAAAGAAACTCTCCCCTGTTTTCCTTCACTATGTGGCACTGGAGAGCCACATCAAATCATCAAATTGCCTAAAAATTCCCACTCCTTTTACAAAAGTTTCTGGAGAAATGTTTATTTTAGAATCTTTTGCTAAACAAAAAATTTTTTATTTACTTTTTAAAAATAAAATATATTTTGAATATGCCCCCACACTAGTCCCAGATCAGTCCCATGTCCCTACCCACTCAGCTTCACGTTCATTCTCTATTTAAATAGTGGGTTACCAACATATAATATCTACTTCACAAGCATGTAACTACTGGCAAATATCTCCACTGTCATCAAGTGGAAGCCAGAAGTAGACATAAATTTACATTAGTGCAATTATTTAATTATTTTTCTTTTCTTTTGGTTCATTTTAGCAAGCAAAGTAGCATGTTTCCTTGTGGCTGTTTCACACACATTTGATTTTAGTATGCAGAGGCTAAGTGGTACACGGCACAAATGGCACAAATGATTTTTTTTTATTTTGTTTTTGAGGCTGGGGGTCCATGACTAGCTCGCGGCACAGGGCTGGGGTCAAGATCACTTTGCGTTATATATAGTTAGCCTAACTGCTTTTCAACCTAGCAGAGTCCGTATTTTAGGACTTAGTAAAAGTAAGGGTGCCCGACTTCTGTTATCTATTTTGAGGAAGAACCCTGATCAGAGCCCGGGTCTGGAAAGAGTCACCCTAGGCAAAAGAAGTCCTCCGACCCTGACCGTTCCTGAGCAAGTATTCATCTGGCTCGAACCCCCTTAGCCCCACCACAGACCGGAGACCCGCCTCACCTTCCAGGTGCCCAGGCCCAATGTAGGGATATTATGCATGGCTCCCCTCCACCCACAGGCTCATACACCAACTTGCTCTGAAAGTGTCAGTCAGTGGCCAAGGGCGACCAGCTTGGCAGAAAGTCCAGTCAAGGTAATGCCATGATTGGTGGGAGTTCTGGCTCTCCAATTGGCTGATGGAGAGGCGGAATGTTCTCTGATTGGCTGATAGGACTGGGTTTGGTTGTGCATTTCCCCTCTCATAAATCCTCTGGGCTCCTAAGAGTCCTGTCTCCTAGCAACCCGGCTAAAGCCCAGGTCCTGTGCTCAATACTTCTGAGGAAACAGGCTGCGGAGCAGATTTATTTCCTGGACATCAGATGTTTTAGACTGCTGTTCATTCCTATTTTACTGGAAAATAATCGGTTTGAGTATATCAACTATTTGTCTTGCAACGCTGCAACAACTACTTCCAGGAGATTTTGTTACTTTGATCCTTTAAAAAATATTAATAGATTAAAATATTACCAGTGAACAAGAAATATTTTATTTCCTCCTTCTCATTCTACAAATACTTTATTTTCCCCCTTTGCTTATTTGTTTTATCTGCTTTTTTCCAATGTTGAAAATCAGAAGTGAAAAAGTCATTGCCACGTTCCTAATAATAGAAAATATGACAAAATACACATAATGCAAACGTATACAGGCTTATGTATATGTACATGCACACTTATATCTGCTCAATTATCTACTCAATAAACATAGCATACTTTGGTTTTACAAGCAACTTAACAATGGGAAATAAGATTATTATGAAATATTTGGATGCTATTACTTTAAATTTACACATACATTTTAATAAGTACCATTTTAGAAATCATATTTTATTCTTGATTATTTATAGATGATGGTAAGAAAATTCACCAAATATTAAATCACAAGTTGAGAACTACATAGGAGGTACTTAACTTGAAGTACTTTGAAAGATTTGTAATGATTCTTCTCTATATTAAAAAATACAAAAAAATTAAAAAAAAAACATTAAAAATAGGCAGGCTTAAACACTGTGAGTTTGAGACTAGCCTGCTCTACAGAGCAAGTTCTAGGACATAAACTTTTGATTATTTATAGATGATAGTAAGAAAATGCACCAAATGTAAGTCACAAGTTGATAACTACATAGAAAGTAGTTCACCTGAAGTACTCTGAAAATATTTGGTAATGATTCTGTATATTAAAAAATACTAAAATAATTAAAAAAAGAAAACATTTAAAAAGAGGCAGGCTCAAACTGTGAGTTTGAGGCCAGCCTAGTCTACAGAGCAAATTTCAGCACAGCCAGAGCTCTACAGAGAAACCTTGTCTCTAAAAACAAACAAACAACAACAACAACAACAAAAAAAATACAGTTGAGGACAAATAACAATTTGTATGATTAAAAAAGAATAGACAGCTAGAGTCTCATAGTTAAATTTTGAATTGTTTAGGAATCAAGAGGGTGTTATAGATCTAAGAAGATACTCTTAAAAGTGTGTTGCAAGATAGTATGAATGTTGAGTCACATATAGACCTTTAAACTCATGGAGTTGGTTAGATAGTAGAATGTTAAAGTCAGGGGCCAAATATGTATAAACTGGACATTGGGAAGGTATACTGGGCCATTTAACTCTCATAAATGTGGCATATTTATATCTATTGTTTTGTATAATACTGTTATAAGAGAAGGAACCATCTGTTGGACTGAAAGGGGAAACTTCTGGGGGGAAGAGGGTGGAAGGGCGGGATAGGAAGTGGGAATAGGGAGGGGTTTGTTACTGAGATGTAACTTGAAGAAATAAAAATAAAGTATTTTAAAAAATATATAAGCTAGAATAAAAAAAAAAAGTCTGTAAGCCACATGAACTTTATAAGTTGGTTCTTTCTGCCACCTTGTGGCCATTTCTCAAAATGCAGATGTACATTAAAAAGGAGTGTATAAATACATATATATGTATAGATATATATACATATATTAAGTATTTTAATATATATGTATATATTATTTATGTGCACATATAATATATACATTTATATGCAGAACTGCATATATTTATAAACACATATGTTTATACATAAGTGTGTGTATGTGTGTTTAATTGGAATTAATTGTACTACCTTACACAGGGTATAATGTTTCTCCCAGATACTCTAGTTGCCAAATAAAAAGCTGAGTGCCAGGTGTACCATACCTTACCTTGGTTTGGAGGTTCCAGAGACACTGATCTTGGTTGCACACCAGAACTTGATGGTATGATTGTAGTGTTGAGGACACCACATATTCTTGTCATAGAATACAGAGAAATCAAGTTGGTACTGACTCAAGAAACGTCTTCTTTGCTGTTTAGCTTTCATAATGCCAGAAGTTGCTGTGTAGTCTGCTTTAGGAGAAAAAAATCATCCACAGTTTATCTGGCTATAAACCTCATAACTAGAATAATGTTCTGCATGGCAAGATATGTCCCTGGGGGTAATCAACCACTCTCTGATTGGACATGAGTTCCATTCCAGTAGGTGAAATGAATGTCTGGTACTATATTAATCTAGAGAAGAACTTAGGGTTGTGGAACTCACAAGCCACAGGGTGTAGTCTATAAATAACATTATTTATGACACACTGTCAAACTATCCTCTGAATTTGTATCTATATACCATTGATTAGTGCAGCTTTAATTTCTTATCAGAGACATGTCTTTGTGTAGTAGAGGGGAATTAATACAGAAACTCACAGCTGTTCAGTGTATAGAGAACAAGTGTTTGTGGAATGTTCATCCACAGATGAGGTGACTGTGTTACACCCCTCCTCACAAGGCTTAGGGGTGACTTCAGGAGAGGTAGGGTAGGAAGATTTTAACAATGTTTTCTGAACATGATAGTGCCATGAGTGTAGAGCAGCTGTCCTTGCCTGAACAAAATCTAAACAAGAGCAAGCCAGTCAAAGGCTCAGTATGGAAGGCAAGGGAGTCCTAAGCCCCCATTCCTAGCTGATGAGCTATTGACAGATGACAGCTTTTGCAGGAAGGGTAGTTCTTGTTTGCTTGTTTGTTTGTTTTTAAGGGTATAGTCTCTCTTAAGTTAACCATATTTGATATGGATGGACAGAACTACGGCCATCAATCTATAGACATATAGACATATGGATAGGACACTTTAGACTTTATAGGTGTGTGTATGTGGGGGGGATGGAGGAGTTGGGAGTGGAACAGGAATGAGGAGTGGATCTGGAAGAAGTTAGAAGGAGAAATAGAATGTGAAAATAATCAAACCTTGTATATATGAGTGAAATTCTCAAGGAGTTAATGCAAATATTACAGTAACAATTGCATTCACAGAAATCTACTAGTAGAGAAAACGACTCCATCATCAATGGACAACATTGACAGTATGCAACTGAAGCAGGATACACATTTTTTTTTCATTCATATTTGAAGTCTTCACTAAAAGTGACATTATTCTGGACCATATGTATGCATCAGTATGCTTAAGTATATAAAGCATTTGCACTTTGAACTACAACTTGTTTCTCCAGATGTGGGTAGGCTGAACTCAGGAGGGACAAACCTGCAGCAAATGGTGGTAATTATGAGGAAGTGGGCTAAGTGTTGTCAGAGAATGTGTAGGAGAGGAGTAGGCTTTGAGAGATGTGGAAAAAGCATATCCAGCAGGGTACAATGTGTTGTAGCAATGTGGGCTGTGGGAGGCACACACTTCAAGCAATATGCTCTGATGTCTGCATTGAATAATTGGATAGATGAAGATTCAATTTGTCAATATTAAAAGGGTAAGTCAAAAGGAAAAGTTTGAGTGTTCCTGAGGCTCTGTGACAGTTAGTTTAGATAGATGTAGCTAGTTTCATTTTTGTCTTGATTCTCCAAGAAAGCATTGGTTGGAACACAGGTAAAACACCTCCTACAAAAAGAAAGAACTTAACATCAAAATTATCCATGTAACAAGGGCCCCAAGATATGAATAAAGAGTTTAAAAGACAAAAGTCCTTGATAGAAGTCCTTAAAAGCTTCTGCATCTCTCAGTCTCCTAGCTAGCCCCCCCTCCAACCCAAGTACAGAGGGAAAGACAGAGAGAAATGGATAGTGGGGGAGGGGATGGGAGAAAGAAGGGCAAAGGGAAGGGGAAGGAAAGAAGAATACTTTGAGTTGACCGAAACTTAAAGTTAGCATAACCTGAAAATGGCAAAATTGATCACGGAAGCTTTTGTAACTGTGTTATTTACTATTCTGTTTCTGAATAAACACCACAGGGAAAACAACTTAGCAAAGAATGAGTTTATATTGGATTAATATTCCAGAGGATAGAGTCTATCGTGGAGGGGAATCCTGGCAACAGGATGCAAAAGTAAGAAAGTGGTTGATGACATTTATTCACAGAGAGAAAGGAGAGACAGAGAGAGAGAGAGGGAGAGAAAGAGGGGTAAGGGCGAGGTACGTGAGAGAGAGGGGGGGAGGGGGAGGAAGATGGGGCTAGGCTATAAATCCTCAATTCCAGCCCCTTAATGTTCCATAACCGTGCCACTTCTGGGAACTAAGTGTTCAAATACATGAGTCTAAGGGGAACATTGCTTATTCTAAGTATCGTAGTATCCTTTACAACTAATGAACTAATGATAATCAACCAGAGACACTCAGATATTGGGACTGATTATTAAGGGTGTGGCTAAAGGTGTTGGGATAATATCTCCTATAGATAATCTCAATTTTATCTGAAATTTATAAAACTTAACGTGAAAGGAATCTAACATGGCACCAAGACACGTGCTTAAATAAAGGAAAGTAGTGCCCAGCAAATTCACTGCTGTGTCCAAAGTACATGTTATCTATATGTCAAAATTACAAAGACACCTAGTAAAGAAATAGCCATTAAAGAAAACCCAAAACAACCCTAAACTGCAGTCTACTTATGTGGGTGGAATCTCTCAATAAAATTGTCCATTTCACTTAGGTTTTCAAATTTTGTGGAATACAGGTTTCTGAAGTAAGACCTAAAGATTCTTTGGATTTCCTCAATGCCTGCTGTTAATTCTCCCTTTTAATTTCCATCTGCCTTTTAGTTAGTTTGGCTAAAGGTTTATCTATTCTGTTGCTACTGTTGTTACAACAAAACGGCAACCTACAAATTGGGAAAAGATCTTTACCAACCCCTCTTCTGACAGAGGGTTAATATAAAAAATTTATAAAGAACTCAAGAAGTTAAACACTAAGAAACCAAATAATCCAATCAAAAATGGGGTACAGAGCTAAACTGAGAATTCACAAAAGAGGAATCTCTAATGACTGAGAGACACCTGAAGAAATGCTCAACATCCTTAATCATCAGAGAAATGCAACTCAAGACAACTCTGAGATTCCATCTCACACCTGTCAGAATGACTAAGTTCAAAAACTCAAATGACAACACATGCTGGCGAGGTTGTGGAGAAAAGAGAACACTCCTACATTGCTGGTGGGAGTGCAAACTTGTACAACCACTATGGAAATCAGTCTGGTGATATCTTAGAAAACTTGGAAAAGCTCTACCTCACGACCCAGTCATACCATTCCTGGGCATACCTCCAGAAGATTCCTCACCAAACCATAAGGACATCTTCTCAACTATGTTCATAGTAGCTTCATTTGTAGTAGCTACAAACTGGAAACAACCCAGATGTTCCTCAACCAAAGAATGAACTAAAAAACTGTGGTATATTTACACAATGAAATACTACTCAGCTATAAGGAACAAGGAAATCATTCAATTTGCTGCCAAATGGATGGAACTAGAAAATCTCATCCAGAGTGAATAACGTAGACCCAGAAAGCTGCACATGGCATGTATTCACTTATAACTGTATTTTAGCCATATAGTAGAGGATAACTATCCTACAACCAACAGACCAAAAGGAGCAGGGACATGGACTTTGTTACCCATTAGTGAGACACTTTGTCCTAGTGGAGCTACCATGTAAGCCCCCAGTGTAAGAGGAAGCTCTTAGCTCTCACAGGCCTGATTAACTGAGGGGAGCTGATATGTGGGGGGACCCCACACAGGAGGAATAGGATAGGTGGGAGAGATGGTAGAGGGAGGGAGGATGGGAACCAGAAGGGTGGAGGGAGAGTGCTGTGAGGGAAATGTAGCTTGAAGTAATAAATAAAGGAAATTAATTAAAAAATTAAAATAAAATATGCTCCAAAAAACCACAAGGACATTTGTTCAACTATATTCATAGCAGCTTTATTCATAATAGGCAGAAACTGGAAACAACCTCGATGTCCCTCAACAACCAAAGAATAGATAAAGAAGCTATGGTGCATTTACACAATGGAATACTGCTCAATTTAGCTATTAAAAACAAGGACATCATGAAATTTGTAGGCAAATGGATGGAACTAGAAAATATCATCATGAGTGAGGTAACCCAGACCCAGAAAGACACACATGAAATGTACTCACTCATAAGAGAATATTAACCAGTACAAGATAACCATGCTACAATCCACAGACCGAAGAAACTAAATAACAAGGAGAGCTCAAAGGGTGATTCTTGAATCCTATTAAGAAGGGGAAATAAAATACACATTGTAAGTGGAGGGAGAGAAGGAATTGGATGAGAAAGGGAGTGGAGAGGGGAAGGGAGATCAAGTGTGGGGAAGGTAGAGCAGGGATGGGGTTGAGAAGGTTGGGAGAGACAAGGGAAATTGGTGTTGGGGCATCTCTGGGACAAGCTGGGGACTTGGGATGGAAGGGGCTCCTGGGAGGATATGGAGGTGACCCTTCCTGACACTTCTAGCAGCAGTGAGAGATACTGAGACAGAAATGGCCATATCCTGTAGCCAGACAAAAACTATTTCTAAATAGATGCATATACAAACAAAATTAGCAGTGGTCTATACCTTTCATTGTATACAAAAGTTAAATAAATTATTTATGGCATATATTAAGACATAAAATTTCTAGTGTAATCAAATAAGATAAATCTTCTGTGGTTATGAATTTAATGAAGGTTGCTCTTAGATATAACAGCAGGGACCCTCAGCCATGAGAAAAGACAGAATAGAATCAGCTATAGTTAAGGACTTCAACATTTGGAACATTTTTAAGAAAATGTAAAGTCAAGACATACAGTTATAGGCTATATAAGCAAAACATAAATTTAATAAATAATTAGCAGGAAAGAAATAAACTGAAAGTTCGATAATGAAAAAAGTGACAAAAACTGAGCAAAAGATTTGAACACATACTTCAGCAAAAAAGCACATGGAAAAGTGTCGAGTAACTCCAGTTCTTTGGAAAACTCACATTTAACAACAATGGGTTACTAGCTCACATCTACAAGGCTGGTCAACAATAAATGACTGACCATAAGTGAAGTTTGCTGAGCAAACAGAACTTGCATCTATTGCAGGTAGGCACGCAAAGAGCAGCCACTTCAGAGAGGAAAATGTCTGTAGCAGCTTTATTTGTAATCCCTTTGCAAACAGGAAATGCAAAAAGAACCATTTATCTTCTTGACACACATTCCAAGCTTTATTTCACTAGGCTTCTTCTAATGATAAACATCTCAACAATAAGGGTCAGTAAGAGTTTTGAATTTTAAAAAATATGATTTTCAAATTCTGAGGATTAGGGATAATATGGACACTGGCATACCTCCATTCCTCAAATTTCTCTGCACAGTCCCATTCTTTTCCAGATTAAAGTCTCTGTTCAGCCTGGGACTCTGATCTTTCATTTCATCCTCGTTTGACAAACTTCAGGAGACCATTAAGACACATTTTCAAAGCACATGATTACAACTCTTGCACACTCTTTCAGCAGAGCTAAACGCAGATTAAAATTATTCTCTTTAAAAAAAATCAGTTGGCTCAACATAATTTCAAAAGAGGAAATTCCCAGGCATTGAGAAACACATCTGTGTTACATAGAAAACACTTTTTAAGCAAGAAAAGACTTTCTGACTGCACAAAATGCCATAAAAATTTCAATTAAATGTTGGAGAGTTATGTATGTCTACCTAAAATTCCCCTTTACTTGAGTCAGTATGACATTAAGACATGAGCAAGGGAGTCATGGTGATTTCGCTTATCTGAGCAGCTGTGTACATCAAGTACTGTATAAAAGGGTCTTCTTTGGGGGAAGGGGAGGGTCTATTAAGTAAGCCCCATATTCCCAGCATGTAGGATACGGTTTCATATTGCTGCTCCACCTGTGAAAGACACAAGGGAATCACGGATTGAGTTATCCCTTACATGTGCCGACCTCCGGGAATTATGTCTTAATTCTTGTAAATTATTTATTGAGTTTCCTAGGTTTTGATCTTGCATGCTCACTCTTGAAAAGGATCAGAATCTAGCTGGAAAGGTATCTCAGTAGGTAAAATATTTGCCACACAAGCATGAGGACTTAGTTTTTATTAATGGATGTAGTTATTGCATGATATTCCTCTGTAATTCCAGCACTTCTACAGAAAGATTGGAGGGTAGAGTCAAGGACTTCTCAGAAATCATGAGCCAGATTGCCTGGCATAGTTAAGAGCCAACAAGTGACCTTGTCTCAGTCAAGATGAAAAGTGAGGATTAATAACCAATGGATTGTCTTCTAATCTTCAAATGAGAGCTATGGCATGCACACCTATACTCACACACATAAACATGCTCACATATCAGACAATATATAGCACACACACACACACACACACACACACACACACACACACATATGCACACAGAGATACAGCGAGACACAGAGAGAAAGAGACAGAGACAGAGAGAGACAGATTGATTTAAAAAAATACCATTACCCAGAGCTCTGGCTGGGCAACTCAAACTCTACTGTATACACACACACACACACACACACACACACACACACACACACACACA
>CAJQZJ010034182.1:312696-343406 GCA_907164525.1 Lophiomys imhausi
ACACACACACACACACACACACACACACACACACACACACACACAATAGATAGATGATAGAAGACAGATACATAGATATAGGATAGACATATAGATAGATAAAGATGCTACTACTATGCTCTGTAAAGAAATATGAAGTGCCGGGCGGTGGTGGCGCACGCCTTTAATCCCAGCACTTGGGAGGCAGAGGCAGGCGGATCTTTGTGAGTTCGAGGCCAGCCTGGTCTACAAAGCGAGTCCAGGACAGCCAGAGATATTCAGAGAAACCCTGTCTCGAAAAAAAAAAAAAAAAAAAAGAAATATGAAGTAGTTAAACTAGTTCAAATAGTACCTTGTTGGAGAGTGTGTCACTTTATTTTGGGAAAAAGATCACTGAACTATGGAAGATGGGATGTTCCTGGGTCAGAATCAGCTATATATCTCCCAATTGATGTTTTTATAAGAGATACACAAGATGAGAATGTGAGACACAGTGACTATGGATAGAGACAGACAGGTGATGGTATGAAAAGCTCAATCAGGTCAAGAAATGTCAGGCATCACTGGTACTTGTGGGAAAAGCATGGGGTACATTCTTTCACAGGGTCCTCTAAGGGAACCAATATGCCCACATGGTTGGTATGGACTTTTGGCCTCTGGACTTGTGAGATAGTTCATTTCTTCTTGCTTTCCCAAAAGTTTGTGGTACCTTAAAAAAACCAACAACAACAACAAAACAAAACAAAACAAAACAAACCCCCCACTTTTTACAGGGAGTTATAAAGTAAATAAACTAAACATCTAAAGCAGGCTCTTATTTTAATCATCTCCTATTTCTTTTTATTGTTAACTAAATCTTGAAAATAAACACTTCCTTTTCTTTTTTTAATGTTTTTTCTTTCTTCAAGTTACATCTCAATCGCAATCCCCTCTCTACTCTCCCCTCCAGTCCCATCCTCCCACCCTCTTCCGCCTCAACCCACCCAACCCCTTCCTTTTTTTTTTAAGTTTAAGGTATATCTTCCCCCCCCCAACAGCTCCCCCTTTCAATCCAACAAATGCTTCTTTCTCTTATAATAATAAATACAATACAAAACAACAGAGGTAATTAGGCCACAATTATGAGAGTTATATGGCTTAGCATACATTCCCAATGTCCAGTCCACATGTATTTGGTACCTGACTTTAACATTCTACTATCTAACCATCTCCATGAGTTTAAAGTTCTATATCTAACTCAGCTTTCATACTAACTTGCATCACAATTCTAAAAACATCTTCTTAGATCCATAACACTCTCTTGATTCCTAAACAACTCAAAATTTAATTATGAGAAAAGGAGGCACAGTGGTAAAGTAAGATCATATAGAAGAAAGCACTTTGTTACAAAAACTAGACATACTCATACTCCTTCCATAAGACCCATCAGCTGCACTCTTAATATTTATCCCAAAATGTTAAAATTGGTATTCACACAAACTACTGTCCATAGATATTTATAGAGGGTTAATTAATAATACCCCAAACTTATAAATAACAAAACCATCTTTAAATATGTGTATAAATGAACTGACATATTAGAATCCTAGACACTGCTAAAAAATGAATTGTCAGTGGAAGAGTAGAAAAGGACTATAAATACATATTAAGTCTTAGGTCTCTATGCTGTATGATTTCAATAAGAGCAATGGTGAAAAAGGAAAAACCACTTAACATAGCAAAAAGTAGAGTGGTTGGTGGTGTTTGTAGTGTTTGGAGTGTGGGAAGGCGAGATAATCAGGTGATTCACAGAGAACATTTAAGTCATCATGACAATATATTAGTATAATAGTAAATACGAATCACTGTACATTTGTTTCACCTAGAGAATGTGCAATACAGACTCTAATGGCAACTGTGAACTTTGGGTGATTATGTGATAATGTAAGTTCATCAGTTGTAACAAATGAACCACTCATATGAAGGGTGAGGTTAATAATGAGCAGGTCACTTATGGGTTGAGTCAAGGTATAAACGGCAACATTTTGCATCTTCTTAGTGTAAAGTTAGGAACTTATGACTTAAATGCTTAAAAAAAAAGATTTGGAAAAAGCTGTCTCATGATACCAACATTCAAAATATACATTTTGTTCAGGGTCCTACAAGAATAAAATCAAGATACAAACTCACTAGCCTCTTATTGAGAATCTCTAAGCTGGATCTGCTTCCAAGCTCATTTATGTCATTGACTAAATCCTGTCCTCTGTACTCATAGGGTTGAGGGTTATTATTGAGGATGTCAGATTTGGTTCACTTACAGCTGTTATCCCAATGTACACTGAAACCTTCTTGTGTTTGGAATCTTCCTGACTTCTCTTTCACTACATCTCATTCACAGACTTACCATTGGCTTTTATAAGCTCAATGGGACACCCAGCATGCTCAGGGAGTTCAGGATTGATGACTTTAATGAGGTCTGTCAAGACCTTTTGATATCTAGATTAGTGTTTGACTGAGTGAAACACTCAGGGAGCAAGAATTTTGTGGGGGCCATTTTTAACATTTTGTCCACACATTGTCTAGAGGCCTCTTCACAAGCAGGTTAAACAATAGTTACCTTTAAAGCCAACAGAAGTCTTTTCCAGAGTGATCAAGAAAATGAGATTTAATCCTGTCTTAGGTGCAATGAAGACTCTCAGCTAACTTGTACAAACAAACAACATTAAAACAACAGAATATGGGACTGGAGATATGTCTCAGGGGTTAAAAGTTCTGGCTTTTCCTCTAGAAGTTCAATGCCCAACACCCAAACATGGCAGCTCACAATTGTCTGTAACTCCAGTTCCAAGGGATCCATGCCACAACACATGCACATGGCACACATACATGTACATGAAGGCAAAATACCTATACACATAAAATAAAATGAAACAAAATAAATATTTTAAAAAAGCTACAGAATATGGAAATAAGTCCAGCTAAAAATAGGATTAAGAAAAACTGAATACACTAGTATGAAATATAAATATTACATGTCATTAATGAAGATGTTTTAAAATCAACTCTCATGGTTGTGTCATAATCACCTACAGTCACTACTTGTGGATGTGTGTTTCTCATTTAAGCATGTGTCTGAATTCCTGTCCTACTCATGATGTATGATACTTTAGATGTGTTCTTGGATTCGGTTTGCAAGTATTTTAGTGAATATTTTTGTATCTATGTTCATAAGGGAAATTGGTCTGAAATTTTCTTTGTTGGGTCTTTGTGTGGTGTCAGTATGGCTGTGCCCTTATAGAATAAGTTTGGCAGTGATCCTTCTGTTTTTGTGGAAGAGTTTGAAGAGTATTGGTGTTAGCTCTTCTTTGAAGTTCTGGTAGAATTCTGTGCTGAAACCATCTGGTCCTGGGCTTTTTCTTACTTTTTTTTTGGTTGACAGACTTTTAATAACTGTTTCTATTTCTTAAGGAGTTATAGGACTGTTTAATATGTTAACTTGATGTTGATTTAACCATGGTACCTGAAATATATCAAGAAAATTGTCCATTTAACTTAGATTTTTCCAATTTTGAAGTAAGGTTTTTGAAGTAAGACATTATGATTCTTTGGATTTTTCTCAGTGTCTGTAGTTATTTCTCCCCTTTAATTTCTGATTTTATTGATTTGGGTATTTCCCCTCTGCCTGTTAGTTAGTTTGGCTAAGTGTTTGTCTATTTTGTTGATTTTCCCAAAGAATCAGCTCTTGGTTTCACTGATTCTTTCTATTGTTCTCTTTGGTTGTAATATATTGATTTCCTCCCTAAGTTTGATTATTTCATGTCATCTACTCCTTTTGGGTTTATTTGATTCTTTTCATTCTAGATCTTTCAAGAATGCATTTAAGTCGCTAGTAGGGGGACTCTTCAATTTCTTTTTGAAGGGTCTTATTACTATGAACTTTCCTCTTAGCACTGCTTTCATTGTGTCCCATAAATCTTGATATGTTGTACCTTCATTTTCATTGAATTAATTGCTTTTAATTTCTTTTTTTATTTCTTCCCTGACCCAGAGGTCATTGAGTAGAGAGTTGCTCAGTTTCTATGAGTTTGCAGGGTTTCTGTTATTGTTGAAGTGCAGCTTTATTCCATAATGGTCTGATGAACAACAAGGGGTAAGTTTAATTCTCTTGTATATGTTGAGGCTTGCTTTGTGATCAACTATATGGTTGATTTTGGAGAAGGTTCCATGAGGTGCTGAGAAGAATGTTTATTATTTTGTGTTTTGGTGAAATATTCTGAAGATATCAGTTATGTCCATTTGATTCAGGTGTCAGTTTCATTATTTCTCTGTTTAGTTTTTGTATCACTGATCTGTTCAATGGTGAGAACAGTGTGTGGAAGTCTTCCACTATTAATGTGTGTGGTTCAATATGGGATTTGAGCTTTAGTAGTGTTTCTTTTACAAATGTGGGTGTCCTTGCATTTGAGGCATAGATGACATCCTGGTGGATTTTTTCTTCGATGAGTATGAAATGTCCTTTCCCATTTCTTTTGATTAACTTTGGTTGAAAGTCTATTTTATTAGATACTAGAATGGATATTCCAGCTTGTTTCTTGATCTGTTTGCTTGGAACATCTTTTCCCAGCCATTTACTCTAAGATAATGCCTATTTCTTTTCTTTTCTTTGCTGAAGTGTGTTTCTTGTAGGCAGCAAAATGGTGGATTGTATTTTCACATCCATTCTGCTAGCCTGTGTCTTTTTATTAGGGAATTGAGTCCATTGATGCTGAGGAATATTAATAACCCATGATTGTTAATTCCTATTATCTTGCTATTGGTGATGGTAGTGTGTGAGTGAGTTTCTCTTCTTTTGGTTTTGCTGCAGTGGGGTTACTTGCCTCCTGCATTTTCTTTTCTTGGGTATAGTTAACCTCCTGGGGTGGATTTTTCCTTATAGTATCTTCTGTAGGACTGGATTTGAGCATAGATATTGTTTGAATTTAATTTTGTCATGTAATATCTTGTTTTCTCCATCTATGCTGATTGACAATTTTGCTGGGTATAGTAATCTAGCTTGACATCCTATTTTAGGGTCTGCAAGATGTATGTACAGGTCATTCTGACTTTTCATGTCTCTGATGAAAAGTCAGGCGTGATTGTGATAGGTCTGCCATTCTATGTTAATTGGCCCTTTTCCCTAGCAGCTTTTAAAATTCCTTCTTTGTTCTGTATATTTTCTGTTTTGATTATTATGTGGTGGGAGAATTTTCTTTTCTGGTCTAATGTACTTGGAGTTCTATGGGATTTTTGTATGGTTATAGGCATCTCTTTCTTTAGGTTTGGGAAATATTCTATGATTTTGTTGAAGATATTTTCTGGTCTTTGGAGCTAGGAGTCTTCTCTTTCTTCTATTCCTATTATTTTGAGGTTTCCTCTTTTCATAGTGTCCTTGATTTCCTGAAGGTTTTGTGTCAGCACTTTTTTAGATTTCACATTTTCTTTGAGAGATGTATCAATTTCTTCAGTTTTATCTTCTGTGCCTGAGTTTCTTTCTTCCATCTCTTGTATTCTGTTGGTGATGCTTGTGTCTGTAGTTCCTTTTCTTTTTCCTAGGTTTTCCAGTTCCAGAATTGTCTCAACTTATGTTTTCTTTATTGCTTCAACTTCCCTTTTCAGCTCTGGAAACATTTTATTCCTTTCCCTTTCCTGTTTACCTATATCCTACATTTCTCTAAGGGCTTTAGTTATTTCCATCACCTGTTTTACTATATTTTCTTGTTGTCCTTTGAGGCATTTGCTTTCCTCCATTAAAACCTCTATTATTTTCATAAGCATAGGATTAAGGTAATTTTCTTCTGCTTCAGTTGTGATAGGATTTCCAGGGCTTTCTGTGGCATGATAGCTAGGTTCTGGAGACACTGCCTTTTTTGTTTTGTTTTGTTTTTGTTTTTATTTATTTTTTGATAGTGTTCTTATGCTAACTTTTAACCATCTGTTTGATCCTAGTGTTGTATGGTTGTTTCTTGTGTCTACTGGCCTTGGTGTACTGGGAAGAACCCTGTTTCAGAGACTGGCTGGCCCTGTAAACCAGATACCTACCTCCAGATGATGGGTAGGTTACTGTAATAGAGATTGGATCTTGGAGAGTAGCTGCAGCTCTCTCAGGAGGCTGTGATCCAATGGGACTTATAGGCAAGGAATTGGTGCAGGTGGACTAACCTGTATGGTTGTAAGAACTGTCAGATCTCCTCAGAAAGGCAGGTTGAGTTTCTGGCCAGAGGCTGGATCTTTGTGTCACTGGAACTTGGGTTCTCTCCTTGCCGACCCTGTTGTGTTGGGTTGAGTAGCTTGGGTCATCAATGATTCAGCAGTTATTGAGCTCCACTGGAACCATGCCTGGGACCATATGTTGTTCAAGCTGGGAGCTCCATCCAGGGCCGAGTTCAGAGTCAGCGGTCCAGTGGTTGATCTCTGCAGGAGTTTGGGTTCTCAGGTAGGTGACCCAGTCCTAGGTCTAGCCAGGGAAACACTGGTGCATTTGAAGTCAGTGTGGCTCCTGGTCACTGAGATATTGTGCTCACTGGTCACCGCCATGATGGAAAGCCCTGTAAGTAATTCTCACTGACCTGTGGGTTCCCATGGTTCCTCCTGGAAAGGCAGGCATATCCCTCTTTTAAAAAAATTTTTGTGTATCAGTATGTGTGTGACTCTGAATATATGTGAATATTTGTATGGGTATCACATATGATTCTCTGGAGCTGGACTTGCAATTGGTTTGAGGCTACCTATTAAGGATGCTAGAAATGAACTCTGGTGCTCTGGGGATCTGAGGAGTGAGCACTCTTAATTTTTGAGCCCTCTCTTTTGCCTCTACTCCAGCCTTCTTAATTTTACCTATTATTTCTCTTTTCTATTAGCTATCTCATCTTCATCCTCATCCAATTTCCTGAGATGACTAATTAAGTCACTTGTCATCACTATTTAAGTGAAAAGTTTGACTAAAATTATGCAAAGATCATGCATTTACAATTGTTGAGAATTGTGCTTACAAAATTCTGAATGTGTGGAAATTTTTATATTTCTCTTATAGCAGTTGGCATTTAACTTTAAACTATTATGACTGAAAATGTGGTTCATAAATTACTGATAAAGTAGCTTCTCAACTTACAATGTGGGTATGTTCTATAAAGTCTGTTAAAAGTTAAAAATACCTTGTGTAGACCCAAACTACATAATATCAACATCTGCTTCAGTCTAGTCCACCAGCAGGCTTTGAGGTCTCATATATGCTCAAGCTATGCCTGGTATGGCACACAGTCCCCTTCTACTGCCTACAGATCAAGATGTAGAACTATCAGTTTCTTCTCCAGCACCATATCTGTCTGGATGCTGCCATTCTGCCCAGCATGATGATAATGGTCTCAGTGTCTGAAACTGTAAGCCATTCCCAATTAAATGTTTTCCTTTGTATGAGTTGCCTTGGTCATGGTATCACTTTACAGCAATAAAACCCTAACTAAGACATAAGTTGGTAGCAGGGTCTGGGGTACTGATGTAATAGGTCTGACAATGTTTTTCTTTGGAGGTATATGGACTTCAGGAGTCTGGATTAGAAAAGCAGTTAAAAGCATTAAATGGAGCTTAATGGGACATTCTAGTTGGAACAAGGAAGACAATGGTGCTGAGGGTGATGTGAACTGTGGGGGCCTGGCTCAAGAGACTCCAGAGAAGAATTTTAGTACGCTGCCTAGAGATCGATCTTATGATATTTTGGTGAAAAATATAACTGGCTTTTCTCCTTGTCTTAAGAGTCTGCCTGAGGCTAGAGTGAAGAGATTTAGATTAATTGCATTGACAAAGGTAATCTCAAAACAGCATAATATAACTCTCTCCTGTTGTTCACAAGAGTATTCTGATGAAACAGAGGAAGCTGTGCAAGAAAGAATACAAAATGAATGATTCAAGGAGTAGAGAGGCACCAGGAAGTGGTATGGAGCTAAATCCTGTGTTCAAGGAAATAAACAGATTAAAGATACTAAATGGAACTAAGGGAGTGGTGATCTTGGATCAAGATCACACCCATCTAAGCGTCCATCTTGAGAAAAGGAATTAAAGAAAAATTAGGTCCTAGTGTGGTGGTACATGCCTTTACAGAGGGTTGCAGATCTCTGAGTTCAAGGTCAGTTTACAGAGTAAGTCCCAGGACATCCAAGCTTAGGCAGTGAAGGAAATCATAGAAAACAGAAATGTGGTGAAGATGTAATAGAACAAGGAGGCCATGTTCCAGTCACAGCAAGCAGCAGAACCTGACAGCTTTGGTCATGTGGGTCTGGCTTTAGAGTCAAGAATACAAAGGTTTATGTGTGGCAGAGGAGTCCTGCATAGAGGCCCAGAAAGCAAGGAGTTAAGAAATCTCCTTCTGTGACTATGGAAAGTTGCTGAGGCCCTACATGTGGCAGGAGTGTCCCTGCATGGAGGCCCAGAGACTCTATTGTGTGAAGCTGTGAAGTTGAAGCCTGTATTGTCTTGGATACACTAAGAGGTCAGAGATTGAAACAGAAACTTTGTTAACAAATATATTTATTAATAACTATAAACACTTATTATCTAACAACTAACCCTAATAAAAACTATTAGCTGTTGTATTATGTCAGTGGAGCCTGGCAGGAGGTCTGCAGACCTGGCAGGTCTGGTTGGCTTTAGCTGGAGGCCTGAGACCTGGGGTGGCTGGTGGGTCTGTATAATAAATACACCAAGACCTTTTAATGTTTCAACACTTAGGCCTCAGGTGGGGAGACTCTCAACTAACCCATATAAGTTAACCTGACCACTTAATCCCAACCAACCATGTGGCTTGCTGTACCTTCAGAGCTCTCAGACACACACATCTGTCTCCTGGCGAAAAGAAAGCTTGCTCTGTATTTTCCCAGGATTTCTTAGTTCCATCCAAGAAGTTCTGCCTTCCTATACTCTTTCTGCCCAGCTAACTGGTCATCAGCAACTTTTATTATCCAATCAGAGAATGCCTCAGATAGGGCATTAACCAGATCTCTGAAAATTGAAATCAGCTTTTGAAAATCATGCATAAGACCTTTCTCCTACAACAGACTCCAGAGCAGTGAGATACCTGCCAAGAAGGGTGCTAACAGAAAGTGGAACCAGTCCAAGAGAAAGAAGTCTGTGCAGTCAACAAAGCTGAAAGGAATTGGAGATCTGAAGAGCATTTTGATGTCAGACAAAGATATGCAGAGTTTGGAGTTTGCCCAGCTGGTTTTGGTCTTACTTTTGTCTAGCATTTCCTCACTGTGCTCCCTTACCTGTATTTTGGAATGGTAATGTATATCCTATGCCATGATATGTTGGAAGTATATGATCTGTTTTTTGATTTTTGATTTTATAGTTAAGAGATTGCATGAATCTCAGAAGAGACTCGAACCTTGGATTTTTAAATGTTGGTGAGCGTGTGATAGACTATTGGGACTTTCAAAGTTGGACTAAACACATTTTGCATTATGTTATGTCTACAAGCCTATCTTGACAATGGATTGGAATGTGGTGATTTGAATAGGTATGTCCCTCTTAGACTCATGTGTTTGAATAGTTGCCTCATAGGGAATGCCACTATTAGGAGGTGTGGCCTTGTTGGAGTAGGTGTGGCCTTCAGGAAGTGTGTCACTGTGGAGGTGGGATATGAGGTCTCATATATGCTCAAACTGTGCCCAGTGTGGCACACAATCCCCTTCTACTGCCTGTGGATCAAGATGTAGAATTCCCAGCTTCTTCTCCATCACCCTGTCTTTCTGCACGCTGCCATGTTTCCCGACATGATGATGATGGACTAAACCTCTGAACTGTAAGCCATCCCCAATTAAGTCTTCCTTTACAAGAGTTGCCTTGACCATGGTGTCTCTTCACAGCAATAAATCACTAATTAAGACACTATATAATACATTTGTTGGGATACCCTTAATATACCATCAATATTTATGTTTTTATTCATGTTGACCAATTATAGTAACATTTTTTGTTATAGAAGATAGTTGATTTCATATCAGCTTGAAATACATAAACAATTTTTTTCAGACATTACATTATTTTTATACAAACATGTGTCTTTTTATCTTGCATACATCTCTATGTACCTAGTAGCAAAGCCTAAATAATTATATTGTTAAACACTTTACATAATAATACTTTCTTTAATACTTGCTAAAATCCTAATCTCTAGTGATTATGAGGTTCTAAGTAATTACAAATTCTGTTAAATTTTGCTTGATGTGTTTCAAATTTCTGATGTTAAGTCTGAAAAGACCTATTTTTATTTCCTTTAATGGATTATTTTCTTTTTGCACAAAATTGTTTTCCCTTTCTGTTCTTTGTATATTTTTTCACATTAAGATTTATTTTTCTTCATATTAGTAATTTCGTATTTCTTAATATTATCAGTTCCCACAGTGGGGTCTAGGAAGTCCTCTGGGCATGTACACCCTCTCAGAAGTTTTGTGAGGTGAAACTTACCATTTTCAGGATACTAATATGTCCTTTACAACCTCAGTATTTCATGAATGCCAGTGGAATTTTCTAGAGACTAAATGAAATACAATGTGATAAGGAAATGACAAGAAATTTCACCTACTATTAACCTAGTAAATTGCAAAAATGTAAGTAAAGATAACTAAAGTAATTTAGCTTTGTTTTAGAAAAATTGTTTTAAAATAGGTTTTTATGTTGACATGTAATGAATTCACCATTGTTATACTGAAGCCAGGAATAAATTAACTTTTTAAGTTCCTTATTTTTATTTTAATAAGATTTATAGCATAAATATCATATAAAGTATCATATTATATGATATAAATCATATAATATATACTGATATAAATCATATAATATATACAAATAATCTTTAAGGTTATCAACAAATTTTTCTGGAAAAAAAATGAAGTTTTTGTTTTGAATCTCAAGTTAAAGGTGCAGTAAGTCATATCAGAGGAGTCATGGGGGTGGGAATCTGGGCAGAGAGGTTACCTTGGATCTGAAGTCAAGAGGGGAGAGAGATGCACGCTGGTGCTCAGCTTGTCCTCTTTCTTTCACCGGGTCTAACTCCCAGCCTATGGAACAGGGCTGCCCATGTTAGGGCAGGCATTCCTATCTCTATCAACCTAAGGAAGAAACTTCTGTACACACGAATCCAGAATTTTGTCTCCTAGATGATTCTAGATCCGTTCAAATTGAAGAGCAATATTAAATATTCCTGTTGCTCTGCTACGTTTGTTAATATGATGGCACTATGAGGTTTGCTTTGCAGATATTTCAATCACACACGTGGATCATGTGTTTCCAACAGCTTAATCCTTCATTTCACAAACGAAAAACAGTGCTCATAAATTTTACTGAACTTGCTCAATAGTACTGGCAGATAATGGCATAGCTAGGAATTAAAATTAGATTTATTTGGATCACAGATTCCTTTCTCCCATAACAGAACAAATTCCAAGATGCTACATAAACGTTGACTTCCTGTTGCCGGTTTCCAAACTAAGCCAGCTAAAGGAGCTTTATGATTTTGATGATATGGGAAGGGAACATTTCTTAGACTCTGAGCAGAAGTGAGGTAGCACAAACAGACCTCAAGTATCAAAAATGATACACACATTGAAGCACTTACATATTATATATTTAATATATTAGAATATTATATTCTAAATGTTGTTATATATTTTATATAATAATATAGTTTATAGTTTATTTAAACTGTAAGCCAAAATGCATTTATATGAATATGACCAGTGTTAAAATGTAAAATCAAGCTAGGGAACTGTTATTATATATTAAAATCATTAGACAAGGAAGTGTTTGTCTACTTACTTTCTGAGTGTGTAGAACATTCTAAATCACAGGAAGTGTTCAGAGAGCCACAGACATATGAACAAAGACTAAACATAAAATGTATCAACAGAAAATAAAGCTTGCTAATGAACAGAGGAAGTTTCTTTTATTTCCCAAAATTGAAATTTAGATGGTATTAATGGTGCTATAAAAAGAGGGCATACAATAAATTCTAGGCCTTACATTTCTTTCTATCCCAAAGAACAATGGAAATGTAAATGAGCCATAAAGAAAAGAAAGAAGCAAAAGGGCTGCTGAGTGACCTGTGTTTAACAGTGCCAGGTGTTACTTTATTTGAGGCATGGGAATAATTCTTGGTGACAAAAATGACTGATAGGACTTAAGTTCTACTCTTAATTATTCCAATAGGAAGGGGAGGGAAAGTCTTGCAAACGGTCAAGTGCAACAGAGAATAATATAAGTTTTGGAGGTCAGGGACAAGGGAGAATTTAACAGGTAGAGTGAACAGAACAGTGCTTTAGGGGTATAAGCAGAAGTTTAGGGTTGAGAAAAAAATTGTAAGCTCAGAGAAATAATTTCTCTCCAAGAGGCTGGAGTGGGGAGTGTATATATTGGTCGGTGCCTGAAGAAGACACCAGGACAGAGGCAGAAGGGGAGGCACCCAGAAATCATCCCAGGACTTTTCATCTCTCCCCCTGAAATGTTAATGGAGTCTCAGTTGAAGCAAATGTCCCAATTTCTAGTTTATCTGGGAGGGAAACTTTGCAGCTTAGAAAAATAATTTCTAATGCAACAAACCTTTAATATTACAGGCTGTGTGCTTTCAGCATGAGAATTAGATGTTTTTGGCATTTGCTTATAGAAGTGTGACAGGCGCTTTTCCTTTATAAGACAGTTTTCAGTTTAGAAACCTGGAATGCATGAATGAATAAAATCCCTCCAAATAAATATTTACCTGAGTCTATGCAGAAATTTTAAAAGATTGCTCTTTTAAAAATTTCTATTGGGAAGAAGAGACAGCAGCTACGCCTGCCGTGTCCAAGCCCCTGGATAGGGTGAGCTAACAGGCGTGTGGCCGCTCAAGCCTCACCTGCTGGGGGCTGTGATGATGTCTGCAGCATGTGTTTCCACCTAGGGCAGTACAGAGGTCCGTGGTCTGTGATGCAATCTGGCACAGCCAGGCCAATGCTGTGGGCCACGCTGAATTAGTGACCTGAGTTTACACCCGGGACCATGAAGAAGTCTAGGTTCATGCAGCCACTGAGGGCCATGACTGGGTCCATGGTCCTACTGCCTTTGAAGTCTATGTTGATGTCCATGGCCCATATTACCGCTGAAGGCCATGTGGATGTCCATGGTTAGTGCTGTAGTCTGAAGTTGCATCTTGTCTGTAAGCCGTGCTACCACTGGGAGACATTGATGTGAGTGGTTTGTGCTGCTGCCTGAAGCCACGCAGACGTCTGTAGTCTGTGCAGCCTCCCGGGACCTTGTTCGAGTCGGTGGTCCTGCTGCAGCACGGGGCCATGTTCATGGTCACTAGAAATCACGTGGAAGCCCATGATCAGTGCTCCCACCGACTGTGAGGAGCAAGCTACTTTTGCTGTGATATTGCTGACTACGGACACACAGTTGAGAAGAGACATGGAAGCCTCTTCGACAATCTCCACACTAATTCCCCTCCCCCCACCAAAAAAGTAGCAGCCTAAACAGGAACCCACTGAAGTGAAACCTTAGAGCATGTGACAGAGATGCTAAAGACCAGGTCTTCCCATGGCAGGCTTCTGACAGACGTGTGGGAGGGGAAGGATTTAGTTCTATTGAGGGGCAGTCCACTCAGAATTTGGCTTTGCTCCACCCAGTATATAGATACCACAAAGTGGACTTTCCTTCTTTTTCTTTTCTTTTTTTTTAATTATTATTTTTATCTTTTACTTCTTTGGTGGGGAGATGGCAAGGGTGATGGAGACAAACGGAAGGATTGGGAAAGGATTGTGATCAGGGAGCATGCCGTGAAATACTCAGAGAATGAATAAAAATGTTACGTAGGAAAAAAAAAAAGAAAGATTTTATTACCACCTAAATGTTTTTTTTTTTTTCCTTCAGAAATACCTTGGTCATTTTGATAATGATAGGAAGACTCAACTTTCCCTACAACCCAGTTAATTGGATTTCTCTGTAGTTCTTACTGGGCTTTCTACAAATAGAAAAAAGAGAGTCAACCTTGCATAAGTTGAGGATTATACTTTAGCAGAACCTCTTCAAATTTTGGGTAGTTTCCCTTTCTTGAAGGATGCTCAGAGATGTGTCATTATGTTTCTAAATATTTAGGAATTGTCCAGAAATAATAATGAATATAGTTCTAGAGACAAGATCTTGTTGATCAATGTCAATGTGATCTCCTTATAATGGTTTCTTGAGAAAAATCTGTGTGTTGACACATAAAAGTGATTTTAGAATTCATCACATGAATCCAGATGTGGAGACTCATGTCTATAATGAGGTAAAGAGAAGAAGATTAAGAATTCAAAGTTATCCTCATCTAAATACCAAGTTGGGGTCCAGCCTGGGAATAATGAGAACCTGTGTCAAAGAAAGGAAGAATGAGGAAAAAGACAAATGAGAGGGATGAGGAGAAGGAAGAATTAAACCATATTGTAAGAGTTACTTTTCATACAGGCAAGCTATCTTATATATATTCTACTTATGTAGGGACACTGCACTCCAGAGGACTGGAATGGAAGGGATAGGGGGTAGAGGGTGGGAGGGCGGGACTGGGAGGGGTGGAAAGAGGGCACTGTGATGGAGATGTAACCTGAAGTAATAAATAAATAAATTTAAAAAAAAAAGAAAAAAAAGGGTTCAAGTTCCTGCTGTAAATTCCTGGCTATGAATTTACTGAAAAGTGATTAAACAAGAAGAAGGCAAATAATCCGATCAAAAAATGGGGAACAGAGCTAAACCAAGAATTCACAAAGGACGAATCTCTAAGGGCAGTGAGACATTTGAAGAAAGTTCAACATCCTTAATCATCAGAGAAACGCAACTCAAGACAACTCTGAGATCCCATCTCACACCTGTCAGAATGGCTACCTCAAGACCCAGCCATACCACTTCTGGGTATCCACCTAAACGATTCCTCACCAAACCACAAGAACATATCCTTAACTATGTTCAT
The DNA here is from genome assembly GCA_907164525.1 of Lophiomys imhausi. Lineage (NCBI taxonomy): Eukaryota > Metazoa > Chordata > Mammalia > Rodentia > Muridae > Lophiomys > Lophiomys imhausi. Next base: position 327,659 of record CAJQZJ010034182.1, read on the forward strand.
AGCAGCCTTATTTGTAATTGCTATAAACTGGAAAAAACCCCAGATGTCCCTTAACTGATGAATGGATAAAAAAATCGTGGTACATTTACATAATGGAATACTACTCACTTAACAGAAACAAGAAAATCATGCAATTCGCAGTCAAATGGATGGAACTAGAAAAGCTCATCCTGAGTGAGCTAACCGAGACTTAGAAAGATGCACATGGCATCCACTCACTTATAATTGGATTTTAGCCATATAGTAGAGGATAACTATCCTACAACCAACACTCCAAAAAGATCAGGAACATAAGCTTTGTTACCTATCAATGGGACAATTTGCCAATTTGCCCTAGGGGTGCTACCATGTAGGCCACCAGTGCAAGAGGAACCTCTTAGCCCTCATATGACTGATGAACTGAGAGGGGCTGATTTGTAGGGACACTCCACATCGGAGGAGTGGGATGAGTGGGAAAGGGAGGAGAGGCTGGGAGGGTGGAACCGGGAGGGGTGGAAAGAGGGCACTATGATGGAGATGTAACAAATAAACATTATAATTAAAAAAAAAAGAAAAGAGACTATCTGGAATTGTTTGTTAAATTTTTTGTTCTCTATATCTTTTGGATCACAGCACTCTGTTCTTTTACATTTATCTCCAAACATTGTTGAAAAATCACCAGAAGCCAGTAATCCATAAGACCATCTCTTTTGGATGTTGTATGAACTTTACATATTGAGTTTGCATTGCTAGTTTCTTTGTCTTCATGTGGATGGGTTCACTCTCCCATGAAGGAAGCCTTGTGATGATGGATCAACCAAACATTTCTTAATAGTTTCATTGTCTCTGGTGAACTTTACTCCACACGATCTAAGTTTCTCCTTCACTGAAAAAACTGCATTGGTAGCCTTCATGGCATTGGTTTTCTGTGCATCTGATTTATTTATATTTTTCTGTATTATAGAAGGGACTCAATGTTGAGCTTGTTTATTTGATAGTAGTCAGGGCAGGAGCATTTACAGTGAGAATTATTACATTAATATGCTACATTATTAATCTTAATGATATGGGTAGAGGAATTGGCAAATAAAACAATTTGAATATCATTTTAACAGATACAATGAGTAAGGGATATTATCTCAAAGAGACAGTTTCATTAAATTAGTAGCCAGCATCACTAGATGAATTATAGAAATCAATTATATAAAAATCAAAGCATGACTTTTTGACATGACAATTAGAAGATCATGGATTAATTTACCATGTTCAATGAAATAGACAGTAGAGAAACTGGTCTGCAGACTATTAAATGATGTGAGGAGGCAAATAACAATGGACTTTTAAGGCAGATTAGGCACATAAAATGAAAATTATGAATTGATGTTGCAAGTCACCAGCGTATGCACACTTAGTAGATGCACATTCCTCTATATTTTTATAATTGTAGTCTCTACAATATTCCATAGGTGGTAATGTTAATTCTGTAGTTATATTCAGACAGCTATTCTCTGTTATTTTTACCCACTGGTGACACAGGAAAGTGTAATTTCTAGGCTGTTACAACCCAAAACAGACTTCTCTGTTGGAAGGGGAGCTATTTAACTTAAGTCAGAATAGAGACACTATTTTTTAAGATGATATTTTGCTTTTTTTAGGAGCTCAGTCACACTTTCATAGCTGACACCGGTCACAAGATGACCATGCTTACTAGAAAGTCATAAACGTGTGAGAATCCTTGTAGCATCATTATGCACACAAAATAATATTATACTTAAATAAGATGAGGGTGTATATTAAGCAAAAAAACTCTGATTGTGATATTTTGAAGCTGCCTGTATGTCATTAGTCAGCAGCTACTGTGTTATTCATTAATGTTATACATTAGTGTATTAGCTATGCCTAATACAATATTGTGTTTGCAAGATTTCTCATTCTTTGTGTGTTTGGTCAGAACAGAAATTTGCACATACTAGTTTGCCAGGCATAAAGTTGCACTTAATTCCATTTATTTTTGTGTGAGACAATGGCATTCTGGAGAATACATTTAAAAAAAAAATTCATCAGCCATAAACGACTGGTTTTACCTTTACACTATTTTGTCATGTTGTAGGTATGGTTGATAACACTTCCTTCTTGTGATAAACTAAGAAAAATCTCATGCAAAAACATTTCCAGGCTTCAGTCTCTTAGTCATTGTCTTATCTGGTAAAAGTATAAATAAGGAACTGTGGATTATAAGGACATCATTTTTTTAAAGAAAATCTTTCTTCTAAAATGAATTATTGAAAGTAGTTATTAAAAGTACAGAATATTTACTTAAGTGGTGTTAGGGAGAAAATTAACATTTTCTTCCTTTGAAAGCATTTTTAAAACATAAAATATGCTGTTTAAAAAGCATGAGGAAACCTGTGATGTGGTTGAAGACTAGATAGTTAGTTATAGTCTCATAGTTAAATTTTGAGTTGTTTAGGAATTAAGAAGGTGTTCTGGATCTAAGAAGATGTTTATAAGATGGTGATGCAAGTTAGGATGGAAGCTGAGTTGAATATAGATCTTTAAACTCATGGAGATGGTCGCATAGTAGAATGTTAAAGTCAGTTGCCAAATACGTATGGACTGGACATTGGGAATGTATGCTAAGCCTTATAATTCTCATAATTGTGGCCTAATTATTATTTGTTATTTCATATTGTATTTGTTGTTATAAGAGAAAGAGCCATATGTTGGACTGAAAGGGGGAGCTGTTGGGGGAAAAAAGCTATACCTTAAACTTGAAAAATTAAAAAAAAAGGAAGCAGATGAGTGGTGTGAGGAGGAAGAGGGTGGGAGGGTGAGAACAGAGGGTCTCACCAGAGTAGGGAGGGAATTGTGATTGAGATGTGATTAAAGAAATAAAAATATATTTAAAAACCCACAAGAAAAATAAAATAGGGCTGGAGAGGTGGCTCAGAGGTTAAGAGCACTGGCTGTTCTTCCCAAGGTCCTGAGTTCAATTCCCAGCAACCACATGGTGGCTCACAGCCATCTACATTGAGATCTGCCCAGGCATATATGTAGAGCAAATATTGTATACATAACAAGTAAACAAACAAACAAACAAATAAATAAATGAATGTTTAAAAAAAATAAAAATAAAATAAAATAAAAAACACGAGGACCTGAGTTTGGGTCCTAGCACTCCAATGGTGACTGACAGTCATGTGCCACTCAAGTTCAGGGGATCCAGCTCCTTCTTCTGATTTCTGTAGGCGCCAGGCACACACACACATGCACACACACACATACACATGCACACACGCACATTTGCACACACTCATACATGCACATACATGCACACTCAGACTCACACACACACTCAAACACACTCACACATATTCACACACACTCAAAAACACATGCACACACTGACACTCACATAAAATACCCACACACATATAATAAATAAATCTGAAAGTTTGAAACATAATTATATCACGACATAGATATCTTTCTAGTTCTACACAAGTATATTTATTAGAACTTTATATGCTTATATAAAATAATGTTTTCCTGAGTGTTTTGCTACCTATATCTCTCATCTTTAATTATTAAGGAGATTTTATTTATTATATGATGATATTTAGTTACAGATACATTTTACTGAAGATATAAATGGTTCCAATTTAATGAAAAATTAAATATTATAAAATAAAAATAATTTGAGGGTTTGAGAAATGTCTCTGTAATGATGATATTGGTCAGAAATTTAAAATATTCTCTAAAATTTGAATTTTAAAATCATAATTTATTCATGGTAATTTTAACTTGTTTTTAAAATATTTTATATTTTATATGTATGTGTGTATTCTTTAATTAAGTATGTGCACAAGGTACATGAAGTGTCAATGGAGGCTCGAAGAGGGCACTGAGTTCCTTGGAAAAGGAGTCACCTCTTATGGGTTCTGGAAACTGAACTCAGGTTCTCTGTAGGAGCACTAAGCATTTTGATCCAAGGAGCCATCTTTCAACCCTCTCATAACTAATTTTAAAGTCAAAACTTATTTAAACAGGAAGGAATGTTATCTGAAATAATTATACATATAGAAAGATTCATAATTTTAAAATCTGAAGTACTTATACAAGCAAGACTTGACAATTCAAAAATAGATGAGATGAGGGCTGTTTGAAAGTGATTTATCTATCAATAGGATCTCACAGAATGTTAATTATGGGTATGAATTGAAATAACTATAGTGACAGTTAGTATTTAGTGAGTGTGACAGTCTGAAAAATACTGTAAACTAGTTTTCAACTACTATCTCACTTAATCTTCACAACCAAATTTTGAGGCAAATAATACTATTACCATTTTAAAAGTATAAATATACAGAGGCCTAAATACATTGAAGAAATTACTCATTGGCCTTCCACTAGAAAGCATTGGAAGGAAATCCTGGATTAGTAACCATTATGCTCACCCAGTAAAAGTATTAATTAGGTTACATACAGTTTGGCAGTACCTACATGGATCCAGAAGTCTTTAAACAAGCATACTTACCTAGAAAAGAAAAGCAGAAACAACCTATAATTGTGACTGCTCTCCTTTTTCAATTCAAAATCAGAACATGAAATCTGGAGACTATGAATAGCTGGGGGGTGGGTGTGCAAAGCTGAACAGAACTTGATGTGGCTGACCTACAAAACTTGGGAATAAGGATTTTTATAACTCTAGGTTACACGTACTGAATTTCAATGAGACAGTCACAATATTGCCTTTTTGAAAATCCTCATAAAAGATGTGATGTTAGGTTTGATTACACATTTTGCTCCATCTCCTTGCTAGAATATTATCCTTATGAAATGCCAACATTATGCTTAGAATATATTAAAGAATGAGAGAGAACTACCAGAACACGGATGAAGGCGTTCACATTTCACTCGTGTTATCTGGGCTTTAGACTAAACAAGATGTAGCTGATTTTATTTTCAAGCCATAACTGTTAACCACACATCTTTTCCCATCTATAGAAAGCCCACAAACACGTGAGTGCTTTCCCCAAGTTGCTATGGTTCTTAATTTCGACTGAAGTATTCAGTTTCCTTACCACTAATATTTCTAGAGTCCATTTCAACATGAAACAAGGAGAAAGTAGCAGGGTAATTTCTCTCAGCTATACTTAGCTTTTCAGATACATTTTGAAATGTATACACTGCTCTGAAATGTAGTACATATATTTATGCTCTTTGAAGTAGAAATTGAATTTTGGCTATATAGATATGGTTCAGATATTAAAAAACATAAAGTCAAAAATATATATGGATCTAGGGACTCTCTGGGTAATTTCTGCTATTCACTCTTCATCTTTCCAACCTGGTACCACAGCAGCCAATAAACCCATTGATGGCAAAAATGTCTGTCCACCAAATACCTTTCTTGATCTCCCCACATCTCACCCTCACCCTCCTTTCCCTCCTCTCTCCCTCTCCTACCCAGTTCCCTCTCTCCATCCACTTCTGCTGTCTATTCTATTTCCCCTTTTCAGTGAGATTCAAGCATCCTCCTTTAAGCCCACCTTGTTACTTAGCTTCAGTGGATCTGTGGGTTGTAGTATGGTTATCCTGTACTATATGGGTAATATCCGCTTATAAGTGAGGATTACCATGTATGTCTTTCTGGGTCTGGGTTACCTTACTCAGAATGAGATTTTTTAGTTCTATCCATTTGCCTGCAAAATTCATCATTTCCTTGTTTTTAATAGATAAGTAGTGTTCCATTGTGTAAATGTACCACATTTTCTTTATCCATTCTTCTGTCGAAGGACATCTAGGTTGTTTCCAGTTTCTGGCTATTATGAACAAAGCTTCTATGAACATAGATGAACTTACCTTGTAGTATGGTGGTTCATCATTTGGATATATGCCCAGGAGTGGTATAGCTGGATCTTGAGGAAGAACTATTCCCAATTTTCTGAGAAAGTGTCAGATTGATTTCCAAAGTGGTTGTACCAGTTTGCACTCTCTCCATTAATAAAGGAGTGTTCCCCTTTCTCCATATCCTTACCAGCTTGTGCTGTCACTTGAGTTTTTGATCTTAGCCATGTAAGATAGCATCTCAGAGTCATTTTGATTTGCATTTCCCTAATGACTAAAGGGCAGAGAGAGAGAGAGAGAGAGAGAGAGAGAGAGAGAGAGAGAGAGGAACTGAGGGGGGAATCTCTGAGATAAGCTGGAGACCTGTGACAGGCTAGGCCCCTGGGTGGATATGGGGGTGACTCTAGCTGAAACTCCTAGCAATGGGGGACATGGTCACTGAAGAGGCCACCTTTTAGCTAGGTAGGAGTTCTAGTGGAGGGAGGAGATCACCTTCGATCCCAGACCCCAAATTTACCCTGTATACAAGATGTGCCAGGATAAATATAGAGCAGAGACTGAGGGAATGTCCAACTGCTTATGGGCTCAGTTTGACACCCATCACACAGTACATGGGAGAGAGCCAACCCCCGTTACTATTAATGATACTCTGCTACACTTGCAGACAGGAGCATAGTGTAACTCTCCTCTGAGAAACTCCAAGCAGCAGAGGATCCAAGCAGATGCTGAGACTCACTGCCAAACATTAAGCAGAGTGGGATGTCTAGTGGAAGAATGTGGAGAAGGATAGAAAGACCCAGAGGGGACAAGAACTCCACAAGAAGAGCAACAGAGTCAACTAGGCCCATAGAGGCTTACAGTGACTAAAGCCCTAAGCAAAGAGCTTGCATGAACTGGACCTAAATCCCCTACACATTTGTAACCAATAGGCAGCTTGGTTGTCACACGGGTCCAAGTGGAAAGGGAGCTCTCTCTGACATGGACTCTCATGCTTGCTTTTTGGTCATGTCCCCTTAACGGGCCTGCTGTGCTCTCAGTTGAAGAGGATGGGCTCAGTCATGGTACTACTAGATGTGCTGGGGTGGGATGGCTGGGGAGACTGCCCTTTTTCTGAGGAGAAGGTGAGGAGGTAGAGGGTGAAGAGGGTGGGAGAGTGAGCTTGGAGGAAGAAGGCTACAATCCAGATGTAAAGTGAATAAACTTATTTAAACATTTTTAAAATACCATTCTCCCCTTTTCTAGAATGTGTCTTGCAATAAAGTCCAATGACTTCCTCAAAGAAAATTGAAGCCATTTGAAGACAAAATGGCTTCAAGCTACCTCAAGCTAGGCTGAATGAGACGAGCTTCCACTATATCTATCACTCATGATTTCCTACAGGAAGGGAAGCAATTATATTTCATGTATACTATTTTATCTGTTTATATCATTCTACATAGCATACAATCATAGTATATTTAATGTACAATACAGTATATATAATTATTAAAGGGGTCCTAATGGAAGGATCATTTACACGATTGGCCAAGTAGTATTTTACATCGATTGACTGATTGCATAGGCCTCTATGTCTGTGGACTTGTGCCAAGGTGCACATATGGACGTCAGAGGATAGTTGTAGAACTCATTTCTCTCCTTCTACCATGAGGGTTTTGGGAATTGAATTCAGGTTATCAGGCTTGGTGGCAAGCATATTTACCTGTGGGACATTTTGTAGGCTATATACAAATAGTCTTTCAATGGCCATTTGTTCTCTGGAAATAGAGCTTCTTAGCCGAAGCAGCTAGAGGCCTCCAAACCAAGGTGCCACCCCTGTGTGAGGCCGAGGGCCTGGAGGTACCCTGTGCAGTGCTGGTGTGAGTCTGAGCTGAAAGGGTAGAATGGCCTTCATGAATGATGCCAGCACTGAAGCATTCTTTCAGCAAAGATGTGACTGTTTTTGCTGCATGCTGGCTGTTTTTCTCTCCTTCCATTTTACTCCAACAGGGTCCAAAGCCCTTTGGATAGCACTGCCCACACTTCCAGTGGGTGCTTCCATCTCGATTACTCTTCCATATGTCAATCCTCTCCAGAAGCTCTCTCATAGACATACACCAAAGTGTACAGTTCTAATCCCCTAGACCCCTTTCTACTCATTCAAGTTGACCATTGATCATCACATATGTCAAGTGATGTGGGTGCCTTCCTTCAGTAGTCCAACTTTTCTCTTTAACATGGGAGATTGTGGAAATATCATCTCTGAAACAGAGCCAACAAAGTATGTAGTGGAGTGTTCCTGGATGAGACTGTAATCTGTATCAGAGACATCAAGATATACAAAGGGGTACAGAGCATGGAACACTCATCACAGAGTTAGTACTTGGCATTAAATTATCACATTATTCAGTCTAAGATTTGTTTCAATATAATTTTCTTTAATGTATTTTTGTTATAGCCATAACTTTGTATTATCTGTGTATACTATGTGAACATGATCTTCATGGACATGGGGGATAAATCAGAAGGAAGATAGTGTATGGATTCTGGGATATTATTATGCAGGCTTAACATTAATATTTTTATTTTTATATTTTGTTTGACAATTTTATATATGTATAGAATGTGCTTAGATTATATCCACTTTCTACTACCCCTAAACTTCTCCCATATCTCCCACTACAACCTACAAGCTACATCCTATTTCCAACTTCATGTCATCATCTCTTCCTCTTTTTTCTTTTCCTCTCCTCTTTCTCATTCTCCTTCTCTCTTTCTTCTGATTCTCCTCTTGTTCCTCTTCTTACTTTTCAATTGACTGAGTATAATTAGTCAGTTAGTGCTGACCCTCTTACACATCAGTGTAGGGTTGTCCACTGTGGCATGGACAACTTACCTTTATATTCGTAGTTTAGTGCATCTCTTACCCCTCATTAGAGAAGTTCCTTCGTGCATTGGATGGTTGCTATACAGAGACCTAAGTGCAGAGTAGTTTATGGGATGCTTGGTATACGGTAACCTCTCGCTAGTAATAGTGGTAGTCAATGACAAAAATAGAGATATTTGGCTTCTTAGACTGATAGTGAGAGAAGATGATGAGAATGAGGAGGAACACACACAGTGCACAACACACAACACACACACATGCACACAAAGGATTTTAAGGTACTTTTAATTCTTAGAGAGAAAGAGGATTAACAGATTTACTTAACCATGCTGATACAATATATTTATGTAGCAACAAATAATAAAGAAACAGGAACTGTTGCTACTATCCAATAATCTGTGGACATGCTGTATGTTGGTTGATTTGCTTATCGTGATGGCAAAATATCTGAAAGAACATGTTATGAGATGTAAGGTTTATTTTGGCTGCTTTCAGAGGGTAAATCACATTAAGGAAGGAAAGACACCAGAGAAGGGTTGAGAAATGCTGCTTCTCACATAATGGCCAGACCAGGAGGCAGAAAACAGTCTGGAATGGAGCCATGTTATACTCCTCAAATGTTCATCCCTTGAGCCCCACCTGAACAAGCCAGGAACCATCTTCTAAGGTTTCACAATCTCTCAAACAGCACTACCATCTGTGGGCCAGATGTTAAAACACATGAGCCCGTGGGGAATATTTAAGATGCAAACCTCAGCTATCAATAACAACTGGCGTTCATACCTATGATAAGGATGGGGGATCAAGAGGTTTGGAGGTCTGTGCTCACATGTGGACTTGAAGAGCACCCTTGCTGTGGTACCTGAGGCCTCCTGGCTTCTGCAGGATGGGCTAACATTTTGAGCACCTTCCACATCTGCAGCCCTTCTATTAAGTCTATAGTTTCTGCTGTTTTATTTCAATTGTTAAACATTTGGCTTCTTAGGAACCTGGTCCTTATGTTAACTGACAGAAATATGTATTTCTAAGAAGTAAAGGTAAGTCACCAGTCAGTCCCAGTAATCTGATATTAGCTTGGGGCCCAAGGCCAAGGCACAAAATGATGAGGGAAAATGATTTGAAATAGAGCCTGACATTCATGCAACAAGCCACAAATGTCAATTGTTGCTTGAGGCAAACATTTCTTTTCCAGGGTAAATGTTACAGCCTCTTATGACAGCATGTCATTCAAGGCTATGTCTAGAGGACAGTATGACATCATGGAATTCATTCTCATTAACAATTCATGTTTGTGTTCAGCCCTAAGATATTTAATTCACCAGCTTGCTATAATCATTAGAATAGAAGATGCAAGGCATATCCTTCATCTTATAAACAAGGCCAAGAGCATCTCACCGCTTCAGCCTTTTTTGAATATTAATGCTTAAAAACCCAGATTATATTAACATTAGCTATCATTGTCACACTTGGCTAATGCATCATAAAATAGTTTCATCTTCATATAAGTTGCCTTTGACAGCAAATTGGAATTTTAATAAGCAGTTTTTAATAGACATTTAAATACACACACACACACACACACACACACACACACACACACACACCCTTTTTCATTAGAGCTCAATATAAAAATATAACCTATTTTATTCTCTCTCTCCAAGATATTGTGTATTTCTGAGGACATCCTCTAGACCTTTTAATCTGGTTTTTTTTTTTCAATTTCTTTATTTATTCTCAAGGTAACTGCTTTGAAAATCTTACTGAGTTGATAGATAAAGGCTTTGTCTCACCAAGTCATGTAACAAACATTTATTATGCATTTACTGAAACATGACAAACTCTGGGTCTCTTACTTTTTTGAATAACTGGCTTCTGGGGGGCTTGCTAGAACAGAAACATGTCAGAAGACAATTACAGAGGAAGACTGCTGCAGCAGCAGAGGAGAACATTCTAGAAGGAGGACAGAAAATAAATGAATAACAAAAGAGGAAAGAATAGACTCAGAAGCAAGCTTCAGCTTACCTTTTGTATTGCATATCTTGGAAATATGTTCCAAGCAACAGTAGCCATTTTGCAGCACATCTGACACATGGACATCTCTCTGGGGATCTTGTTAAATGGTGAATCTGATTTGGTGGATATCAGGTATAGAACAAGAGTCTGCATTTTTATCAGGCTTCCTGTTGCAATGGTGGGACTAATCTCTGGACCATACTCTTTCAAAAAGACCTGGAATACTCATGAATAAATAGAACAGTTTTACTTCAAGAGACAAATACAGTTTTATAAAATGACAGTTACTGTTTCCCAAAGAGTGACGCATTAGTTTACCAACTTCACACATTTGAGGCCTACCTTGGAATCTAACTTCATTTAAATATCCCTCCCTCTTCAGCTTAGTCTCATAGGTCATCAAATGAAATCTTTTATTTCAGATTTAAGAAGATATATAGAGGAGTTGGTAAGACGACTGACTGGTAAAAGCACTTGCAGGGGCCTGGATTTGGTTTCAGTACCGACAAGGTTGCTAACAACTGCCTATGACTCCTACTCCAAGGGATACAATGCTTTTTTTTTTCTGGTCTCAATGGACACCAATTAAACATGTGGTGCATATACATCCAAACACACAAACACTTACGCACATAAAAATGTAAAAAAAATCTTCAAATATTATTGATAGAGAAAATAATTATCAAAGTATAAATCAAGAAGAATCTTGGGATTATTCATTTGATTTCTTTGTTATTTAGCTATATTTGATGGAATGGGGTATGACATTTTACAACTTACAAAGAAAGTTTAAAATTAAATTTGAAATTTTACCATTTATTATGACTATTTTTAAAGGTTTTATTTATTTTTATTTTATGTGTGTGGGTGTTTTGCGTGCACGTACGTCTGTGCACCGTTTGCAAGAATTGCCTATAGAGGCCAGAAGAGGGTATCATGTTTCAAACCCAAGTCCTCTGTAAGAGCAACCAGTATTCATAAGCTCCTTTACCTGCTTTTATAGAGGAATCATAAATAATTATATATATAATTGATTCCTTTCTTCAGCAATTTGATGCTTAGTGGAATAGTATATGTTTAATTATATCATAAATAGGCCTGACACACTAAATCTATTAGAAGAGAAAGTGGGGAAAAACCTAGAACTCATCGGCACAGGTGACAACTTCCTGAATAGAACACCAACAGCTCAGGCTCTAAGACCAACAATCAATAAATGGGACCTCATGAAACTGAAAAGCTTCTGTAAAGCAAAAGACACTCATTAAAACAAAACAGCAACCTACAGATTGGGAAAAAATCTTCACCAACTTCACATCTGACAGAGGGCTAATATCCAAAATTTACAAAGTACTCAAGAAATTCAACACCAAGAAACCAAATAATCTAATCAAAAAATGGGGAACATAGCTAAAAAGAGAACTCAAAAAGGAGGAATCTCTAATGGCTGAGAGACACTTGAAGAAATGCTCAACATCCTTAATCATGAGAGAAATGCTACTCAAGACAACTCCAAGATTCCATCTCACACCTGTCAGAATGGCTAAAATAAAAAACTCAAATGACAGCACATGCTGGTGAGGGTGTGGAGAAAGGGGAACACTCCTCCATTGCTGGTGTGAGTACAAGCTTGTACAACCACTATGGAAATCAGTCTGGGCATATCTTAGAAAACTTGGAATAGCTCTACCTCAAGACCCAGCCATACCACTTCCAATCACATCCAAATGATTCCTCACCAAATCACAAGGACATTTCCTCATCTATGTTCATAGCAGCCTTATTTGTAATAGCTAGAAACTGGAAACAACCCAGATGTCCCTCAATTGAGGAATGGATAAAAAAAAAAAAAAAAACCTGTGGTACATCTACACAATGGAATACTAGTCAGCCATCAGAAACAACAAAATCATGCAATTTGCAGCCAAATGGATCGAACTAGAGAAGCTCATCCTGAGTGAGCTAACCCAGACTCAGAAGGATGCACACGACATCTATTCACTTCTAATCGGAGTTTAATCATATAGTACAGGATAACTACACTACAGCCAATGCACCAAAGGGAACAAGAACATAGACTTTGTTACCTGTCAGTGAGACACTTTGCCCTAGTGGTGCTGCCTTGTAGGCTCCCAGTGTATGAGGAAGCTCTTGGCCCTCATATGACTGCTGAACTGGGGCGGGGACACTCCACTCCAGAGGAGTGGGATGGAAGGGGTAAGGGGTAGAGGGTGGGAAGGCAAGACTGGGAGGGGTGGAAAGAGGGCACTGTGATGGAGATGTAACCTAAAGTAATAAATAAACATTAAAAACTAGTTTTCTACATACACATAAAAGACTTATTTTTACTAGTATTTTGTCTCTGTGTCTGTGTATCCATGTGACCGTGTGTTCTTGTGTGTGTGTGTGTGTGTGTGTGTGTGTGTGTGTGTGTGTGTATAAGTGCACTGACACATGTGAATACAGGTTCTTTGAGGTACAGAAGAGGTTCTCAGGCTTTTGTTACAAATGGTTGTGAGTTGCCTGATGTGAGTACCAATTTAAGGGCATTAGCGATTAACAATTGTTCTTAAATACAAGGACATCTGTCCAGCCTCATGTATGTATATATTGAATTTCATTTACTTATGTTTGGAGTCATTAGTATTTGTTTTATATCTGGGGTTCTACTCCTTTAGTACTTTATTTTTGTTATTCTGATGTAACATATTGCCAAATCAAGAATACATCCTTAATCCTTTCTCTGGTGGGAAACAGCTTTACCACCTAGGTTAAAAGACTTTTAAATCAGGTTTCTTTCGTCTTTAGTCATATAGACAATTATTTCAGAAGTAGCTAGAGTTACAAATGGTTGTGAACCACCATGTGGCTTCTGGGAAGTTACCTTGGTTTTTTCAAAGAGCAGCAAGATCTCTTGGTACTTAAGTTTCTATTTCCATATGGAAACTTACAAGCTCCCTGTCAGCTACACTCAGTCTATTGGTGCTCTCTTTGGAGGCACTCTGCATTTATACATTTTCTTCTTTATTTCTAGCATTTCTTTGAGATTTTTCAGATCCAATCTCGGCCTGCATTGACCTTTGGTTCTTGTATTCTGTCAGTTCATTCTTCTCAATATGGTTCCTTACATATTAATCATAGAATTTACTTACTGATAGTCAAAACATCTGTGATGTAAGATAAGTTTATTTTTGTGTCGACCTTTTGGTATGCTTTGTAATTCTGTATTGAAATCTGGACAAGTACTGAGTGGTAATAACAGAACAGGCTTTTGTTTGAAAGGTTCATCGTCACAGGCTAGAGTTTGGGCCACAGTTTAGTATTTGCTGTTTTAAATGTGACATTGGAATTCCTTAAAAAAGCCTTGGAGACAGCAAATGCCTTCAACTCCAGGTACAATCCTCTTCTGACAGTTAATTTCATACATGTTAAACAGTCTAATGGAGGCTGAGACACTCAGAGAGATATCTCTTTTATGTATGCTTGTGAGGATGTTTCTGTAAGAAATTAACAGCAGAATCTATAAGCTAAGTAAAGATTGTCTTCCTTAATGTGAAATGAGGGCCATTCAATCTGTGGATGACTTGAACAAAAACACACAAGGTGGAAGAAGGCAGATTTCCTCTATGCTTTGGCTTTCAGAAGCTAGTGCTCCTGGAGTTGGAACCTCTGGTCTTGGGTCAGGACTTAACTATTATCAACTCTAGTCTTACCCTTTGGAGCTCATATTACATTACATCCTATTAGTCAGGCTTCTCTAGAGTCATAGAACATATGGAATGATTCTCTCTCTCTCTCTCTCTCTATATATATATATAATTTATTGGAATGACTTATAGGCTTCAGTCCAGCTAATCCAACAATGGCTACCTGAAATTGGAAAGTTCAAAGATCTAGCCATTACTTTGTCCTACAAGACTGAAAGTCTTAGCTGGTCTTCTGTATATGCTGGAATCCCAAAGAACCAGGCTCCAATGCCAGTGAAGGAATATGCTACCAAGGAGAAGGCAAGCAGACAAAGAACAAAGCCTTTCTTCCTCCTTCTATGTCCTTATATAGGCTTCCAGCAGAAGTTATGGCCCATAATAGAGGTATGTCTTTCTGTTCTAGATTTGGATTAAAGGTATGTCTTCCCATCTCAAAGGTCTGGACTACAAATGTATCGACTCACTTGAAACCAAACAGAAAATCTCTTTCAGGTGTGTTTGATTTCTGGATTGTTGTTCGTTCCAGAAATAGTCAAGTGGATAATCAAGAGCAGCCATCATTCATCCCCAATACAGAGTTCAGTCAGGCAAGCTAACATATTTAGTGACTTCTCAGACTCTCTGACCATATGAGTTAGACTTAGGATAAGTCTCCGTCTGTGTATGTGAATATTTCATGTTGGTTCTGGTTCTGTGGAAAATTCTGACTAATAGTGGGAAAATTCCACTGTCATTGCATCACTACCCTACGATTGTGAATTATAAAACAGTGAATGGTAGAAAACCTATGCAGTATTTCCAGGACCAACATTAGTGCACCTGTGGCTTTGAGCTGTGACCTTCAAAGTGTGTCTACAATGGTATAATACTTCTCCTCCAAGAGACAGGGCTGACATTAAAAAGAAAAAACTATCTAGAGTAGAGATTTAACTTAGCATAAAAATAGAAGGTCATATTTTCAGCTGGGTGTGTCCCAGAATTTAGGACCCTGAAGAAGAATTTCTCCTTCCCTTTCTCTCTCCCTCATCCTACCAGCTCTCCCTTTTTCTCAGTTTTTCACACGGGAGTCTCAATATATAGTCCAGGCTGATGTCAAACTCAATCCTCCTACCTCACTGTGGTGAGTGCTCACTAGCTTTATTAGGGAAAAGATTCCAGATAAACCTTTATTATTGTCTTTCCCCTCCTACAAGAGCTCCCAGAGATTTCACTTAAGGCCTTGTCTGTGAGAACCTGATAAGTTACCTGAAGGGAGAGTCGAAGCACAAATTCTCATGAGTACACACACACACACACACACACACACACACACACACACACACACACACACACACAC
>CAJQZJ010034182.1:343416-391453 GCA_907164525.1 Lophiomys imhausi
CACACACACACACACACACACACACACACACACACACACACACACACGGTTAACACACTGTGTCAGTGTGTGATGTGCTAAGACATCATTGCAATTTCAGGCCACTTCTCATGCCTTCTGCCTGGTTTCTGCTCAGTGCCCTTATTTTGTCTTATTTACAGACATTCATTATTTCATTTTCAGCAGTCACACAAAGAACAACATAGCTTATTCTTTCATAATCTTAGAGTGTGTGTACAAATCCTTTGAAGGAGATTGCCAACAGACCAAAAGGTATAATTACATAGAAGAGGTTGAGCCTTTTCTGTAAGCAAGTTCGAACCATGGCTGTGAGGCTTGGAGGTGTGTATTGTGAATGTAAGCATCTGACATCAGGAAATGACATGTTACCCTGATGAAGAATAGTCCCATTTTGAGGCCCAATATTGTCCTACAGATCCTCAATTCATGTCACTGTTCTGCACACGAATCTGTGTTTATCCTATTTGATTGTTGCATATTTCACATGGTGTTACTTTTTCTTTTCTTTTTTTGTTCTTTAGACCCATTCTCAATCTGTAGCACAGGCTATAGTGGAACTTGCTGTGCAGGCCAGACTTGCATTAAACTCATGATTCCTCTACCTCTGTTCCTTATGTTCTAGGATTACAGTTATGTACCATGACATGGAGCTTCACAAAGTATTTCACGAGACAATGTCTGAAGAGATGAAAACAACTGAACGTTTTGAATTGCAAGTACTCAACATATATTTACTATCCTCTGTAGTATCTTCAGTTTGGCATCTTGGACATCCATTATAACTGTATGCTTTTAGCACCACAGATTTTACTTGCAAAAGAAATATAAAAAGTTAAGGTACAATTTTATACATTGTTGATTCCCATATGCCTATGCAAGCAAATAATTAATTAAAAATGAAAATTTCAATTGCATTAACTCATGGCTACTCCATCTTGACCTTTCTTGAGCTCCTCTGCACTTAAAAACTAAGTAGAAATGCAGACCTTGTTTCTAGCAACCAATTTATGCTTTAAAATTCCTCCACACCTACTTTTACTTTGATGATTGATGAGACTCTTAAGCAAGATTAACACTTCTTTGGTTATCTTTAAGTTAGTCACTTATATTTAACTGATTGGATCCAACATGCATAATTATACAATTAAATACTTCATTGATCCATCCTAATATGTTCCACGATGTTCCCCCATGACAAATCTCAGTCAATTCATAAAAATCTGCAACCAATTCATCACTGACAGTTCAAGAGGAAAAAGACAAGTTATGCTCAATATATCTTACTTCTTATAGAGATATCTTTGAAGATAAAGCACTGTTGTGACATTTTATTGAAACAAGATCAACTAATAAAAAGGGATTGGTTAATATAATGTTTGCACTGAAAGACTTCTACAGTCATCCACTGAAGATTGGTTCTAGGACCTCCATTGGACACTGTCTTAGGTTTCTACTGCTGCAATAAAACACAATAATCAAGGAAACTTGGGGAAGAAAGATTTATTTCACTTACACACTCAGGTAACAGTTCATCGTTGATGGAAGTCAGAGCAAGAACTCAAGCAAGGCAGGAGCTGAACCACAAGCCATGGGGAATTGCTGCATATTGGCTTGATCCTTATGGTTTGCTCAGCTTGCTTTCTTATAGCATCCAAGGTCATCCCAGGGATGGCCCTTCCCCCAGTGATCTGTGCTCTCCACCAACCACTAGCAAAGAAGATGAAGCACAGGCTTACCCACAGACCAATCTGCGTTTTCTTGATTGAGGGTCCCTCTTCCCAAATGACTCTAGCGTATAGCAAGTTGACCTAAAACTAGCCAGCACAGGCACCAAATTCCGCAGCTTCTCAATTTACCAGAGACTTCTTCCATTACCATATAAAATATTTTATGGTAGTTACATTTTCCCATTTATTTATCTTCAGTTCTAAGGTTGATTCTGTGGCCATCTTTTACAGTTCTTCTATGCTGTTTTGCTTATCTCCTTCTCTGAGGCAATCAGATTAACTTTGACATGGAGAAGGTGTTCAGGCAGAGAAGGGCACAATCCCCCAGGTTACCGTAAAGGTCTTACATTTTGACCCAATGCTTCGAATGTGTTAATATCCAATCTCCTCCAGCTATGGTTGAGTATCCAGCACCCCAGTATGCAGTCTCCATGGGTTAGGATTTTTCTGAGTGAATTAGGTGAAGTCATGATACCCTAAGAACAATAATGATTTTTCCTTGTTTGTTTTTTGAGACAGGTTTCTTTGTGCAGCCTTGGCTATCCTGAAACTCCCTCTGTAGACCAGGCTGGCCTTGAACTCACAGAGATCTGCCTGCCTCTGCCTCCTGAGCGCAGGGATTAAAGATGTGGGCCACCATCACTCGGCTACTGATGACTTCTTATTTAAGCTCTTCTACCCTCTGGCAAACAGTCAAGTTCACATCCATTCTTCTACTTGTAGGATTCAGCTCTCTGTCTTTCTGAGTTGAAATCGTTCCAAACTTTCTTATAAAAAGACTCACACCACAATCAGCTTTCTGTTCTGTTGTGTTAGTTTCCACTGACCTTCTCTTCTCCAGTATAGGTTAATGTCCCTGTCTGTTGCTGTTGCCTCTGATCTTCTTCCCTTGGATACACACTTTCCTTTGCCTATCATCCTAGCAGGGTTTTTAGCAGCACATCATTGGATATTCATCTAATACATATTTTTTTTTAACTAGGATTGTCACATTAATTTGCTTAGAAATGCTATGCAGCTTTCTTCTGAATGTATGGCATCTGAAATGCATCATTTAATGGAGAAGATACTTACATTTATGAGTTTATCTTGTATAAGTAATAGAAACCTGAAGGAAAGTATATCTTAAAGTGTTTGAGGTTCAAAACCATCTAATACATGGAATTTGAGAAGCTCATGTTTTCTTGAGTAACAATTGGTATTTATCTTTGCAGTGAGTTCTTTCCTTGCCCCTGGGATGAAATACTATGGAGAATTTTATGGCAGTATAATCCTACGCAGAGGGCAGGGTGAGTGGTACGTAATCATCATTTTTGATGCATAGGATTAGCCTACATGCAGTGTCTTTATTCTGAGATGTTCTGACATTCGTAGAAATGGGAACCAGAAATATAAACATTTTAAGGTTAAGTTTGGCTAGAGGGAGTTCAGTGATTAAAAAGTAGCTACATGGTATCAGAAAATTGGCAGCCACATGGACTGTAAGGAGGAGGTTGTGAGTGAAGTGTACTTAGTACTTACTGAGGGGAAGTCTATGGTGGGAGTTAGGCTTGTCCTACAGCAACTGACAATTAGTCTTTTCTTCAGGGACATACTCAACAATGAATATATATGTCTTTGAGAGAAAATGGAACATTTTATTAATTTATTAAAATAATTTCTTTTATTTTTGATATTATAATGTACTTGTATCATTTCCCTGATAAACACCTTGACATTAGGGGTAATTCTTCTGAAAGTAAGCAGAAACCCACATTGCCAATTAATCCGGAGCAAGAAGTATGATGGCATCAGATTTCTGCAATTTTTCAGAAAGGCTATCCCCCAGACCTCCCCCCTGCCTTTCTTGGCCATCACTGGAGAGTGTGGATCAGCAAAGACTGGAGTGTGGGATGGGCAGCTTTCCAGAGAGGATCCCAGACTTACTGGAAGGATAAGGATCAAAACTAGCTGCAGAGACAGAATTACTTGCTACTAATGCACAGAGATTCTTGCTTCCATAGCACTGGGAGTCTTTGGAAGGGCTCTCGCAGTGTTTCTGCATAATAACTATTCTGGAACATTTGTAAACTATATTTTTGATGAATGGCTTGAAAATAAGCAAGAGAGACTGGAAAGATAGCTCAGTGGGTAAAAATACTTGCTATAAAAGCTTGCGGACATGAACTCAAGCCCCCAGCACTCATATAAAAGTTGAGGTACGTAGGCAAAACAATGCACACCCTCCTGCACACCTCCCACTCCCTGAATGAAAGGAAATAAAAAAAACTATGTTGTCTAGTTTTATGTCAGCTTGTCACAAGCTTAAGTCATCTAAGCAAAGGAAACATTGATAGAAAAAAAATGCCTCCATAAGACTGACTTCAGGCAAGCCTATAGAGCATTTCTTAATTAGTGATCAATGGAGGAGGGTCCAAACCATTGTGGGATGGTTCAACCCTTGGCCAGTGGTCCTGGATTCTATAAGAATTCATGCTGTGGAAGCCATCTGAAGCAAGCCAGTAAGAGTCATTCCTCCAAGACATCTGCATCATCTCCTGCCTCCGGTTCTTGCCCTGTTTGATTTCCTATCCTGACTTCCTTTAGTAATGAACAGATGATGTGGAAGACTAAGCCAAATAAACCCTTTTCTCCCCAAGTTGCTTTGGTATCTGTGCCTCATTCCTAGTAATGCTAACTCTAACTAAGACAACAAGGGAATAAAATGGATCCAAAGCCTTAGTGATGGATGAGTCAACAAGTCAAATCTATTTCACTCCCTGTGCGCTCTTCTCTAGACAAAAGCATCATGTGCAAGAAATAAGAAAAAGGAGAATTGAAAATTAAATTCAATTAAATATATTTATATGACTTCCCCCCTCTGCTCCCTTCTACTTCTGCCATTGCACCTACTTTAAAATTCATGGCCTCTTTAATTATCATTGTTTTACGCACACACACACACTGCTGAGTGTGATTAGTGTTGCCTGTATGTATACATTTAGGACTGAAGGGTAGTCACTATTGCTGACGCTCTGTACACTTTATATGCAGGAGTAGGAGGGTTTCAGCTGAAAATGACAAAAACAATCTGTTTTATGGGGAGAGAATTTTATATTCACGAGGTTTTATTTCCTGTTTCCTGTAGATGGCGCTAAATCCTTGGACATGTTTGTAAGACTTGGGGGTCTAACTATTCAGTCCTAGTGTTTGCTGCTAAAGGTTCCTAATTGTTTTGACAGTAAGTGGTGCTATAATGTGCAAGATTTTATGCTAAAGACAATTTCTTTATATTATATACATTTAAAAATAAACACTTTTTGTCACTGACATCTGTGGCTGTGCCCTACCTTTGTAAGAGGCTTGTTTTGTAAGAGGCCAAGGGCATCCGTTACTTTGTTTTTATCAAAGGTCATGTCTGACTCCTTTTGTTTTCTTTTTCATAAAATCCTACACCCGTTAAAGTGCCCATTATCCATTGTTCCTACTCGCTTCCGTTTCCTCCGTTGCTTTGTATGGCTGAATGGCTATCTTTGACAACAGTAAAGGCGCTCATAGTGTCCCCCTTAGTCAGTTAAGGAACACGGTGTAGCCCTGCACTTTATCACTTCCCCATATGGTTCCAAGCGGAAGTTAGAGTACAATGTGACTAACCGACGGGAAACTCAAAAAAAAAAAAAATCAATGGAACAACAACAAAACGCTTCTAAGAGCTGGATTGTGATCCAAACGTATGCCTTCCTGACACTGTTATTGTTTATTGATTCCAGAGCATAGCAGAGAAGTTTTACGCCTTCAGGGAGAAATTATAAAATAATGCTTAAGCGTTTCTAAATACCAATGTTAATGTAAAAATGCTTTTTATTGGGTAGATTTACTCATGTTTGAGATGCCATTTTAAATTCTCCAACAGGATATTAAATATGTTTGAATTTTCAAAAATAAGAAAAGGATAGACTCACTCAGGATGAGCTTTTCTAGATCCATTCGTTTGGTTGCAAATTGCATGATTTCCTTGTTACTGATAATTGAGTAGTATTTCATTGTGTAGATGTACCACAGCTTTGTTTTGTTTTGTTTTGAATCCATTCTTCAGTTGAAGGACATCTGGGTTGTTTCTGGTTTCTAGCTATTACAAATAAAGCTGCTATGAACATAGTTGAGACAATGTCCTTGTGGTTTGGTGAGGAATCTTTTGAATATATACCTAGGAGTGGTATGGCTGGGTCTTTAAGTTAGAGCGATTCCAAGTTTTCTAAGATATCACATGATTTCCATAGTGGTTGTACAAGTTTGCACTCCCACCTGCAATGCATGTATAAGCGAATAGTTATAACTGGATGTTAGTCATATAGTACAGGATAACTATCCTACAACCCCCAGACCCAAAGGAACAGGAAACTAGCATAACTATCCTATAAGAAATTCCACACAGCAGAAGATCAAAACGGATACTGAGACACACAGCCAAACATTAGGTGGAGCTCTGGGAGCACCATATAAGTGAGGGAGGAGGAATAGAGAGACCTGGAGGGGTCAAGATCAACAGAACCAGCTAACCTAGGCCCCTAGAGGCTTACACATACTGAAACAGTAACAAAAACAAAACAAACAAAAAAGCAACCAACCAACCAAACAAACAAACAAAACAAAAAAAGAAAGAAAGAAAAAAAGAGCTTAGACTTGACCTAGCCCCCCCCCCCAAACAAATATAGAGGATAGGCAACTTGGTCCTCATAACAGATCCTTTAACAAGTAGGGATGGGGCAGTCTCAACCATGGTCTTTGTTACCTGTTAGTGGGACACTTTACCCTAGTGGAGCTGCTATGTCGGGGGCCCCAGATCAAGAGGAAGCTCTTAGATACTCATGTGACTGATTAACTGAAGGGGGCTGATATGTGGGGCTCCCCAAACCAGTGGAGTAGGATAGGTGGAAGAAGGGATAAAGAGTAGGAGGGTGGGACTAGGAATGGAGGAGGAAGGGGGCAGTGATTGAGATGTAACTTGAATTAACAAATAAATGTATAAAAAAATAAGGAAAGGAAACCTTCAAAGATGTTTCTGATCCATTTTTGCCCTCCACCCCCGTTATTTCTGATCAGCTTTTATTTCTTTAATTAAATAATAATTCTCAGACAAAATAAAAACCAACCACTGATATTCAGTATAATTATTGTCATAAGCTTAAGACACTATAAATATTTTGAAGTTTATACAGCATAACTGACTTCAAAGTAAATTTCAGGCTCCATATTTTAAAGTTATGTACTAAAACATCTAGCATTTTCAAGTATCTTTTTGCTATGACATCCTCAATCATCCATATTTTTCAAATGGAATAATGCATAAATTTGAAATGTGACTTCATTTTATTGATATATGAGTTTTAATTTTGTATTTCAACTAATACTCAAAATATTACAGTACTCAATTTTGTGGACTAGTTAACTAACACATATATCATTTATTATTAGTTTTTTACCATTTAGAGACTGAAAGAAAAGAAATATTGTTGGTAAGAGGCAATTTACAAAATACGTGTGACCAAATCAGCAGTCATGATTATGATGTTAAAAGTAATAACATTAAATATCATCAAAGTTATATTTGTTATTTCACAAATAATTCCTTGCTTTGATTTATTGGGGGTTCTTAGATGACACCCTCTTTGCTGTGCATTTTTCTTAACACTCCGTTAGAACAAATAGCGTTGTAGTCTCAAGCTGCATTGTCTCCCAGGTCAGTTAACACTTTTATATTGGTTTGTAGAGAGAAACTTCATTACATGCCTTTTGTAATTATATAAACTTCATATAGTTTAAAAGCTTTTGAAGTATTCAAGAAATTGCCAGTTTTCATAATAAAGAGAGAGAATTGTTTCAGGAATACAGTATTTTGCTTTTCCTTTACCTTGTCATATATATGTTTTAACAATATGATCTGCTAATTTCAAATAAATCTAAAAATAATGTGAACCCTGAGGCGTATTATTCCCTAGTCTTTGAAAAAAGATGCAAACATCTAGTAAACTTAATTCTGTGTCTCTGTGGTCATACTATCAGTCTTTTATCTTAAAAATGGAACTGAAAAAATGAGAATGACATTTGAACGGTGAGGACATTTAAGTGGATTTCTATACACTATAAAATTGACTATTAGTTATCAGTCAGCTTAAGAACAGATTCCAAAAGTTCAATGTGAGTACATTGTGAATACAAATGTGATCATTGATAAATTTGTATTTTCGCATGTGTGCCTATAGCTAATGCATAATTAAATTTTTTGTTTAGGGTTTTACAGTTTGTCCACACTTAAATTGATCATTTCAAATTCCATTTGGTTTGGTGTTATTTGAGAACAAAAATGATTAACTGGGTTAGGTGTTAGGTTTCTAGTGTTGTCCTGCTCACTGCTCTTTTTAATAAGGCATGAATTTTGTAGCCATTAGCTGGCTTTGATTATGTCCTTATTGACATTTTCACTCTTTCCCCTATCAGTCTTAACATGTTAAATTTGTTGAGATCTGGACCAAGGTGATCCTCCTTTGGAAGCATTCATGCCTGGCTGTTTTACCCCACCTATAAAATTTATACAAGCTCAACAGCAACCCCAAAAGGGCACACAGTCTCTCCAGTCACTCAACTGGAGAAATGGAAATGACTATTTGTTAGTTTGTGCAGGCACAGAAGTAGTTTTGTTGTTGTACATTCCAGAGGCAAAATACTATTTAGCCCCAGAAAGAAATACTTCATCTTGAGCATTAAGGAGTCCTGTAATGAGTTTGCTTGTGAATAATAGTTATTACTTCAGTTTTGCATCCAGGTTGCAAATGATCTACTGTTTCTAAACAGAGGTAGATGGAAGGAGGTGAAGAGGCAAGGAAAACGGTGGAATTGGTAATCCAAATTGTACCACAATAGTCATACTAATGAAGTATTTCATATCAGCCAAAATGGATTTGCATTTTCTGAAGACATCACCAACGGTCCTGTTTTCAGAGGGAATTTGAACTCCTAATACTCTAATTCTCATGAATACTCCTAATTGTTTTCATAAAGCTCTGCCACGGACATGCTAGCCATTCTTTATGGGGAATATTAAATAAGGATTCATTTAAAAACATCTTTGTGGGCTGGAGAGATGGCTCAGCCGTTAAAGGCTAGGCTCACAACCAAAAATATAAAACATCTTTGCCTACTGTTAGAGCCATAGTGTTTATCATCAATTCCACAGTTTAGTTTCATGGTTATTTCCAAACATTGGATATGGTTATATAACATCTGTAGAATTGGGAACCCACTGTGTCCTAACTCAAGGAGAAATTTTGGATTTCAACATGTATTGATGCCTTTATTGCTCTCATCTCACCTTCAGCTGGCCCTGGGACATGACCTGAGGTAGCAATTCTACAAACTCATTGAGCCAGACCTTCCCCAAAGCTTGATGTTTATTTTCAGAGGATTGGTAGAGCAAGAATAGGACTATGTTTTTTTCAATATTAGAATTATTTAAAGTTCCTGGAAACTACATGTCCCTTTTGTTTACCCTGAAAGAGACACTTCATTCCCCTTTCCATAAACACAAAACATCTTTCCATATGTATCTTGGCAGTTGAAAGAGACGCACAAATAAAGGACTATGCTTCTTAATTCTTTGATGCTATCCAAAAATGCATTCTTTTTCACGGAAAGGAATTTCCTTTGTTCTTTGTTCATTAATGTACTTTTATTCATCACAACTTTGACTCAAATCATCCCTTTCACAAAAAGCACTCACGTTGCTTCCTGTTCCTCGGCGCGATGGAGACATGCATATGTATGACACATCACAAGTGTCATTTTGGGAAAGACTCTGTTAGCATGCCTATGGGAAGAAGTATAGTTAGATGATTGTAGCCAGGGAAGCCGCTTCATTTTGCAGCTTTTAGCTTCCTGGAGTGAGTCTGGAGTTGGAGGGGAAGGATTCCATTTTAAATACTAGTTGTCACTGTCCATGTGATCCACTTTTTTATACCATAAAATCTAAATTGGTATGTGTTCGAGGGGAAAAAAAGCATTATCTGTAGGTTTTTGAAGACACGTGGAGTAACGAATAATGCGTGTAAGGTAAAGCTCACAACTTCACATCATTTTCACAGCATCATTATATTGGCATTTATGCTCACCTTATATGGGGTTCAGTAAATATATTTGAAAGCCTTTCCAGGGAGCAGGGGTAAAAATGAAACGTGCTTTTAAAAATATGAACCAGATTAGCTTTTCAATTGGATGGTTTTAGAACCACCAACAGATGGCGCAGCATCCTATTTTAAATTTACCTCTGACAGAAAATGTCAGTCATTTCCTCCCGTTGCCTATTATGAATTCTTAATGGTCTTAAAAATAAGACATTATTGACAAATAATATTTAAAAATATAACCATGATATATTTAATAATCATGTTAGTATATTTATAGCACTGTTATGCATAATATCTGACTTTTTTCCTTAAGGTATTTTTGGTCCAAGTCTTGCTTTCATAGCTAAGAATTCTGAGATT
Source organism: Lophiomys imhausi (assembly GCA_907164525.1). Taxonomy (NCBI): domain Eukaryota; kingdom Metazoa; phylum Chordata; class Mammalia; order Rodentia; family Muridae; genus Lophiomys; species Lophiomys imhausi. Next base: position 353,684 of record CAJQZJ010034182.1, read on the forward strand.
TGTGACCTTGAGCTACTTACAATGGAGGGGCTTAGGATGCGCTTTAGTTGCCTAATTAAATCCATCATGGATTGAATAAGCCACAATTTTGGCCGAATTCTACATTAGTCCAGTAACCAAAAATTGGGAGGTATGTGATTATTAATGGCAATATATATCTGCTTATGTTTATTTAGGACCCTCTTCACATTTTCAGAGACCCAAGTCAGCTTAGGAATAGCATTTTCAGTGAGAACATAGCCTCCGCCCATTTCTGTTGTGTGACCCAAGCAAGACATTTTGCCAAATGTTTCCCTTCCAGCCTCTAGCTATTTCTGTAGTAAAGAGAAACAGAGCTGCTGTTCACACATTTATCTCAGACCATGAAGATATTTCCTGTAGAGTCAACAGATTCCATAGTAAAAGGAATGATTAGAAATATAACCTTGACAATGTTGCCAGAAGGCTAATAGAAGTATATATATATACTATATATAATAGACTATATATAATAGACTATATATATATATATATATATATATATATAGTCTTCAAAACATAATAGTTCATATTGAAAAACATGCTTACATTATAGAAAAGGGGAGGTTGGGGTCAGAAGGAACATACACCATAACATCAGTAATCACCACAGCTAACAAATTAAGATGACAGAAAGTTGATGATAGCCATGAACTTCAAATCATTAACATGCACATGAATGTGGGGGCCATCCACTGGAACACAGTCGACATATGAAATTATTCACAAATAAATAAAAATTTAATCTTAAAATTAATTTGTTAATTCTTGTGTTTTTTGTGTCCTTTTCTTTTTATTTTATAATTTATTTTTTATTTCTTCAAGTTACATCTCAATCACAATCCCCTCTCTACTCTCCCCTCTAGTCCTACCCTCTCACCCTTCTCCCCCTCAACCCCCCATCCTCTTCCCTTTTTTTAAGTTTAAGGTATATCTTTTTCTCCCCAACAAAATAAATAGGCCATAATTATGAGAGTTATATGGCTTAGCATACATTCCCAATGTCCAGTCCATATGTATTTGGCACCTGATTTTAACATTGTACTATCTAACCATCTGCATGAGTTTAAAGTTCTGTATCTAACTCAGCTTTCATAGTAACTTGCATCTTAAAACATCTTCTTAGATCCAGAACACCCTCTTGATTCCTAAACAACTCAAAATTTAACTATGAGACTCTAGCTATCTATTCTTCAACCACCTCAGAGACCTGAGATAGATAAATATATCTGATTATATAGGAAGTGCAGGGCCCGCAGCTTCCAAAACTAAGAAATGACATACCAGTGGCTGTGTTTTTTTTTTTAATGATGATAATGACAAGTAGTAAAAAGCTCTATGACAGATTGTAAATAATAATTTCTGCTGAAAATAATTAATTACACACTTTTGTTGCAAAAGTGATGGTCTAGCTTTCCTCTCTGTTGCTGTGATGATACACTGATGAAGAGAAATTTAGAGAAGAAAGGGTTTATTTCATCTCTTATTTTAGAATCCACTGAAGCAATTCATGGAGGAAACTGAAGGAGGAACTTGAAGTAGAAATCATGGAAGAATGTTGTTATCTGTTTCACCCACAGACTCAAGCATAGCTTTCTTACACATCCCAGGGCCACCTGAACAGGGAATGATGCCACTCACAGTAGTCTGGGTCCTCCAACACCAACTGACCAGCAAGGCAATGCCATAAGAACATTCCTGCACACTTTAATCTTATCAAGGCAATTCCTCATTTGAGGCTTTTTCTCTGTAGTGAGTATAGACTGGTTCAAAAAAGTTAGCCAGGACAGGTGAGAAAAAAGAATTTCTGGAAAAAAATCAAAATTTCTTGAAGATAAATCATATCTACTTCTTTTCTTTTTTCCCTTTTTATCCACGGGTAATATATTTTGCTGTTGCTTTTATTTCTGTTATTTTTTTTAAGAGATGTCTTATTTTTTTCCCAGGCTGGCCTAAGAATCACTAGGCATCAGAGGGAAGGCCACATTGAACCCTTTATTCTTTTAATTCTAAATAATGAAAACCCAGGATTTCAACCCAAACCACACCATGGGTATTGCTTTCTATCAACCACTGGGAAAAAAAAGTTGAATTTAAACAATAACAGGAGTGTTCCCTGTGTCATAATCAGGAAATACAATACTGAAAAACAAAACTATATCCCTGTCATGTTCATAGAATAGTGTCTTGTAGCTGTTGTCCTGGTAATCAGCATGCTTCCATCCCCTCTTAACAACAAAGTTTCCTGTGGAATGCCTGCGAAGGCTATGGCAGTTGGCATGCCAGCAGGATGAGAGAAAGCTCCACAAGGTTCCACTCCTACACTACTAGATGAGGACAGCCAATGACTGCTGAAGGAGGGAAAACCAGTTTTCTTCAGTGATAGCACCCTTATCCTGAGTGGTCAGCCCTAAACATATGTACATATGAGCAACCGTGATTTTACTCAGCAGGCTGTGGTGTGTGTGTGTGTGTGTGTGTGTGTGTGTGTGTGTGTGTGTGTGAGAGAGAGAGAGAGAGAGAGAGAGAGAGGGAGAGAGCATTAATTATGGAAGAAGAGGTCATGAATTTGAGAGGTGATGTTTTTGCAGGGTGACTGGCATGAGGAGGTATAGGAGTAGAAATGACATGAAAACAGTACTCATGAAATTCTCAGATTTAAAGACTGCACCAGAGAGTCTTGATTATAAAAATGGATTATTTTATGGAATTTATAAATATTGTTTACCTTTGAAAATGTTAGGAAATCAAGTGGGTTCTGTTATCTTCGGAGGCAAGATCAGATGAGTAACTGCAGAGAAAGAATCATGCTTGTGCGTCACTAAAATAACCAGTTGTCATTATATTATTTGTTTTTGTGTTTGTTATCATTATTTCCTCAGAATGTTCCAAAATGACTATGGCACATTCAGCATATGTCCTCTTGAACAGACAGACTGTTAACAAAGAACTGAATGTCCAGGCCCTGGTTAACTCATAGAAGTGAATGGAAAAATCAGACGTTCCTTCCGAGCCTCTGGGTTTGGACATTGGGTGACTTTATCACATTATCCCAAATAAAGGGAGCACTAAAACATTTCAGATTTTATTTTCAGTCCCTGACAGAATAACTGTAAAAATATATATGATTGCTTTGTAGGAAAATATAATAGAAAAATTATTTTGGTACCTCTTTAATGTTGAAAATGTTCTGTTAGGAATCATTTTTTAACTCACACCTATTTTGTTAGGAAATATTTAGGACTGAGATGTTAAGAATGTATCTTCTTGGAAAACATTATAGACTGTTTAAATGATAGGATTAATCTTGTAACAATTTACAATCTTACCCATATTTAACCAACTTTGCATACCATGTACTCTTTGGGATGCTTGGACTATCTTTTTGTTTTCAATGAACAAAAACTTAAGCATGTAAAGAAAACCCTACTAGTGACTTCTTTAGTAGGAGTCAGAAAAATATTTTGAAATGTTTCGAGTAAGACTCGATTAATTCATAATATTGTGTATCAACTATGAGTTATTAATTATATTGCTATTTCCTGTGCTGAAAATCTTACTTTATTATATCTAGAGATTGGAACCCATAAAAATATGCGGAGTGTAGTATATGACTCATTTTAGGTCTCAATTTTCATATTCAAAATGGAAAAAAACTACTGAGCTACATCAGAGTGAGAAGCCTGCTGCAACACAGAGCTGGCCTAGGGGCTGTGGTACCTGATCATTCAATGGGTGTGTTCCTAAGTTCATATCCAAAGCCCACACCAAGCTTCGTCTGATGTGCTTCAAAATTAAGATATTGGAATGCTATTTTGAAATTTCAAAAGTAATACACTGTGAATGTATTATGTTGCTCTGAGCAAGACATGAGGCAGCTGCCAATAAGAAAACACATTAAAGATTCTGCAGTCCTTTTCTAACATTAGGCACTAGTGACCTGGACTATGAATAACTTCTTATTAGTTCAGGCCAGTAGCTGTGTTTTAGTGAGTTATGGAAAATTTTTTTTTGCTTTCCTACCCTTTGAATTTTGTAATTGTGAAAAAAATGAATTTGTAAAACCAAGGTGACTGTTAATTCAGAAAACTAGAAACACAAAAGGAATGAAGCTTGTGCTCTGTGAACAGCAATGATACACGTTGAAGTGTGTTGGCAACAAACTTACTATGGAGGTCCCAGAAAGTTGTTGATAAATAGAAATAAGGCTAAAAAAACCAAAACAAAAACTCAGGCAGATGAAAAAGAGAGCTGTGGCAGTGAGCTTATGAGTAAAGGGAACAAAACCAAAGTGTGTGAGGATTAACAGCTCATCAAATTAATTGCTTTAAAGGATGAATAATCTGTTCAGAATAAAAATAATGGCATTGGATGGCAGAATAAATACCTTTGTGTTCCTTAAAAGAAATTGTCTTCAATGGCTGGAGTTAATGGCCTGTTATTGCCCTACCATCAACTTTCTTCATTTGGAATACATATGTACACATACATATATATGTATATATACATATATGTATATATATTATATTATGTATAAATATTTTTAAAATATATTTTTGGTGCCACTGATCATATCAGCTGTAGTTGAAAACTTTCATGGCACCTAGTCTGATGATAACTTCTTTTGTTGAGATGTTGGCCCTCAAGATGTGTAGAAATAACAAATTTTCCTGAGAAGATCCTCTAAGTAACCTAAGAAGTCTTCGTGTTTGAGTAACCTCCATGATAACTCCTAAGAAAATCACCACGTTCAGAGGACACAACCAAATGATTGTCTGAACCCCAAACAGTATTAGGTTACTTACAACACCACAAGAAAGGAAGTGTTGTTTATATTTAAGACAATGACCACTAGGGCCTTTATTAGTTGAGACAACAGGCTGACAATCCTATCCACGTGGACTCTTAATCCAGTTGTCAGTCATCTCTTCATTTTTAACAGATGCCTTAAGCTTTGTTACCAAATAGATAGTATTAATTTGTGCAATGGAAAGACTGGAGACAGGTAAGGGAATTGAAGAAGGGAAAACTCTCAGAGGCTTCCACATGTGTTTTAGGAATTAATGGTTAATGTTATTTTTAATTTATTCTTCTCTCATATATTACATGTCCACCACAGTTTTCCCTCTCTTCTCTCCTCCCACTCCTGGCCATCACCTCCTGTCTCCTACACATCCAATCTTCTTCCCTTTTCCTTGAGAAAGAGCAGACTTCCCAGGGATATCAACTGAATTTGGCACAACAAATTACAATAAGATGAGGCATATACCCTCATATCAAGACTGGATGAGGCAACTTCATAGGAGAAAAGGGTCCCAGAAGCAGGCAAAAGAGTCAGAGACAGCCCCTACTCCACTCACACAAGAACACCAAGATAAATAACATAACATTTTTGCAGAGGACCTAGGTCAGACACATACTCTTCAGTCTCTCTAAACCCCCATGAACCCTGCTTAGCTGACTCTGTGGGATATTTCCTTGTGGTGTCCTTGACTCCAGTGACTCCTGAAATCCTTTCTTCTCCTCTTCCACAGGATCCCCTGAGCTCCATCTTGTTTGGCTGTGCATCTCTGAACCTGACTTCTCAGTTGCTAGATGAAGCCTCCTGATGATGCTAGGCTCTGGTCTATGAGTATAGTAGAATAACATCAGGAATTATTTCTTTAACTTTTATTTTTCCTTTTGCCAGTCATATTTGGTTATATTCTAGGACTTTAGGCTATCCAGTCTCTGATTCCTGGCCATTCAGGTAGTGTCAGATGTGGGCTCCATCTTGTGGTGTGGGTCTCAAGCTGGACCAGCCATTAGTTGACCACTCTCACAAGTAAGTTCTGTGCCACCTTACCCCAGCTTGTCCTGCAGGCAGGACAAATTACAAGTTGAAGATTTTCTGGCTAGATTAGTGTCACAGTTCCTCCACTGGAAGCCTTGCCTGGTTAGAGAAGATGGCTTGTTCAGGTTCCATATCTCCCATTTCCAGCTTGCTCAATGAACTTTTCATGAAGCTAAGGGGAAAATTAATTCATTTACACCAGCACCCCCAGATCTTTTAGACATTTATTGCTTTCAATGGCTTGAGTCACATTGGAGAAAAAAATGAAGATCATGATTGACAGTTCACCTTTACTCTTGACACCATTTGTTACTTACCAGGATATCTCACCCTAGTTCTAACTATACCTCATGCAATAATTCCCCAGTCATAGTCAGAATTTTTTTAGTGAAGAGTCAGGTGTGAGAAAGAGAAAGACTTACAACAGTCATCATTTCTATTCCCTAATGTCATGTAGGCCCCTTCCGAAGGGTTTGCAATGTTTAGACATCAAACCAGTGATAATTATTTGGTGATTTTAGGGAGATACATTAGTGTGCATAGGTTGCAATGATGAAATACCAGAGCCTGGAAGCTTAAGTGACAGATTATGATTTTCATATCAATTGAAAGCCAGAAGTGTGAGATCAAGATGCCATTTGTGATGAGGCCCTGCTCCCTGACCTGCTGATTGCTGGCTTTTTTTGCTATTTTTATAGAGTAGAAAGGGAAGTATGTTCTAGGTATTTACTCTTATTTTTAAAAGATTTTTCAAATTTGTATATATATATATATATATACATATATATATGCATACATACACATACATACATACATACATACAGCAATGTATATGTGCATGTAGTGCCCAGAGAGGCCCGGAGATGATATCAGACTCTCTGGATCTTTAGTTACAGGCAATTTTGAGCCATATGCTGGAAACTGAACTTTGGTCCTCTGGGAGGGCAAGAAGTACTCTTAACTGCTAAATTATTTCTCCAGTCTCATGGCATTTTAAAAAATAAAGCCACAAACCCATCACGAATGTCCCTGTCTCATAACCTCATCTAAGCTAATGTCTCTTAAAGGTCATATAGACAAATATAATCAATCACATTACATTAAAGGTGAAGGCCTCAGCAGAATTGCATACAATCTTTGCAGGGACATAGGTGAGCCTGCAACATTCGTCAATTCATCTAGAGAACCCATTTTACTGGTTTAGAATAGTTAGAATTTCTCAGGTCCCTTTTGATCACTCTAACATTATATCAAGCAACTTGACCTGGGATGTCCATCAAGGAAACACAGTTGCATCACTCTGATGATAAACAATGTGAAATCTCGTCCATTTTCATTCAGATAGTCAAAGAAGTGGCCAAAAGTTAATCAGAAATCAAGTTGCTAAGAGACAAGAAACATTTGCTTATTCAAATACTTGGAGACAGATAGGTGGTCTTCAAAAATCTCAAGAGATCTGATGAATACAGCATTTAAAGATATTTTCTTAACTTAATATTTTTGATGTTGAGACATGTCAGCTCCTGACAGCATTCCCTCCCACCATTCTACTCCAATTAGAGGATAAGCATTGGAGAATTTCCAATTGGAGATGGTTGCACTAGTGGCAAGTGTGTCACTGGGCAAGAAAAAGCCCTTGCTTCAACTGTAGACAGAATGCTGTCTGAAAAGGACAAAACTTGGAAGCAGGTAAGTTGACAGTATAGCTCTGGTAAGACAGGATGGACAAGTCCTTTATAATTCCTGATTTACAATTAATGTCTGTCAGAAATACTGGGCCAAGAGGCTGAATAGAGATGCTCCAATGTTATAGAGAGAAATTGGGGACTGTCCAGGCAGCTAGTTGTCTGCCATTTCTTAGTTTTGAAAGCTGTTTGCTCTGCACTTCCTATTTATTCAGATGTATTTATCCTTCTCAGGTCTCTGATGTGGTTGAAGACTAGATAGTTATAGTCTCACAGTTAAGTTTTACATTGTTTAGGAATTAAAAAGGATTATTCCACTCCAAGTAGAAGATGAGCATCGAAGAATCTCCAGTGTGAGATGGTTGAATTAGTGGTAAGCCTATCTCTTGGCAAAAACAAAACAAAACAAAAAAAAAACCCTTGCTTCAACTGTAGACAGACTGCTGTCCAAAAAGGACAAAACTTGGAAGCAGGTAAGTCGACAACCTAGCTCTCCAAGACAGGGTAGGTAAGTCCTTCATAATTCCTGCTCTACAATCAATGTCTGTCAGAGAAATGGGGCCAAACAGCTGAAGATTGATGCTGTAATGTATGGAGAGAAAATGGGAACTGTCCAGGCAGCCAAGGGTATGTCATTTCTTAGTTTTGGAAGCTGCAGGCCCTGAACTTCCTATATAATCAGATGTATTTATCCCTCTCAGGTCTCTGAGGTGGTTTAAGAATAGATAGCTAGAGTCTCATAGTTAAATTTTGAGTTGTTTAGGAGTCAAGAGGGTGTTCTGGATCTAAGAAGATGTTTTTAAAATTGTGATGCAAGTTAGCATGAAAGCTGAGTTAGATAGAGAACTTTAAACTCATGGAGATAGTTAGATAGTAGACTGCCAAATACATATGGACTGGACATTGAGAATGTATGCTAAGCCATATAACTCTCAGAATTTTGGCCTATTTATTTCAGTTGTTTTGTACTGTATTTATTGTTATAAGAGAAAGAACCATTTGTTTGACTGAAAAAAAAAAGAATTATGCATTCTGGGGGAAGGGTGAGAGGGTAAGAGGGTGGGGCTGGGAGGAGTGGAGGGAGAGGGCTGTGATGGATATGTAACTTGAAGTAATAAATAAACATAAAAAATGTAAAAAAAAACCAAGGGGCCAAGTTGGCAGCGACCCGCACTGACACATTTTAAACGTGGGAGAAAAGAGCCATAAAAAGCACAGAATTATTGGACACTGTGCAAAAACCAGAGGGGCTAGACCCTCCAGGCACACTCACAGCTCCCAAGGGAGTGTTAAAAGTCCCAGGGCAAGGCGCTCCTTCCATCTCTCTCAGACATGGAAGCCACTAAATCCAGGACTTGGGAACTCCCATTTGGAGAGGCACCTGGTAAGATCGACCCCAATACACAGCAGGCAGAATCAGAGCCCACATGGAGATCACTCACTACCCTACTAGGCTCCCCACACTTCAGGAGGACCTTATAGCTATTTAGGAAACTTTGCGGGATAGTTGAACTCTTAGCAAGGCAGAAACAGGGCGCACGGCGGGTGGTCCGCAGCCGCTCGAGCCATGGAGGACCCAAGTGAGCGGGAAGCCGGCAGGCAGGGCAGAAGCGCCAAGCCTGGAGCAAAGCAGCCAGGGTGGGAAGCAGGCACAGACAGGCAGGGCTGAAGCTCCGCACACCCATGGCAAAGCAGCCATTGAGGGAAGCCACAGGCAGGTGGGGCTGAAGCTCCGCGCACCCCCGGCAAAGCAGCCAGGGAGGGAAGCCGGCACAGACGGGTGGGGCTGAAGCTCCGTGCACCCACGGAAGAGCAGCCAGGGCAGGAAGCCTGCACAGGCGGGCTGGATTGAGGCTTCACGCGCCCACGGCTGAGGAGCTGGGGCGGGAAGCCGGCACAGGAGGGCAGGGCTGAGGGGCCACGCATGCAGCGAAGGAGCCTAGTGGGAAACCAGAAGCCAGGGGACCATAGCTGTATTCTGGAAAACCCAGACATATTAGGTGTGGAGCCAGGCCCTGTCAGTCTCCATGACGACAACCAAAGCCCACGGAATCTGTGCCTGGGCAAACAGGTCCATACCATCAGAACCATTACAGGCTGATCACTCAGTGTGCAACACAGAGAAGTCTGAATTGGGAGCAGTGAAACAATCCCGGACCATTACTCACTACCTGGGAATAGGCTGCACCAGCTCACAGTGCTTCAGGCTATTAGAACCACAGTGACCCTGAGATCCCCCTGTAAGCAATGACAGATAGCCAAGCAATTCAACTCCTACACCAAGGCATCCCCTGTGGATCCAAGCCCAGAAAACGACGAAAACAGACAGCTAAACACATCCATATAGCCAAAGGTCCAAGAAAAAATAGAAATCAAGGAAATATGACTCCAACAACAAAGAATTATCCTAGCTCATCCAATTCAGATGACCTCACACCAACAGAAACACATGAAAACGATGACAACTCTGCATTATGGAAAGTGATAGAGTCCTTTCAAGAAGAACTTAAATCTATGAAGGAATTCAAAGAAGCCACAGTCTTACAAGTCAAAACAATGAACAACACCATTAAAGAGCTCCAAGCCAAGGTGACCCAGCTTGAACAGGAAAAGGAAAAAGCAATCAGAGATTTCCAGACAAAAACAAGCAAACTGGAGAAGAAAATGTACAGAACGAACAATACCATACAAGACATGAAAATAGAAATATAAACAATAAAGAAAACACAGTCAGAGTTAAAAGAGGAAGTGAAGAATCAAGGGAAGAGAGCAGGAACTATGGATTTGAGTATCAAAAATAGGATGCAAGTGATGGAAGACAGGATCTCAGGCATGCAAGATTCAATGGAAGAAATCAGAACAACATCAAAAGAAAATGAGAAGGCTAAAAAATCTCTCACCCACAACATCCAAGAAATCAAGGACTCAATGAAAAGATGGAACCTAAGAATTATAGGCATAGAGGAAAGAGAAGACTCCCGACTCCAAGGTCCAGGAAATATCTTCAACAAAATCATAGAAGAAAAATTCCCAAACCTGAAAAAAGAGATGCCAATAAAAATCCAAGAGGCTTACAGAACACCGAACAGATTAGATCAGAAGAGAAACTCCTCTTGCCACATAATAATTGAAACACCAAATGTACAGAACAAAGAAAGAATATTAAAAGCTGTAAGAGAAAAAGGTCAAGTCACATACAATGGCAGACCCATCAGAATTACACCTGACTTCTCCTCAGAAACTTTAAAAGCTAAAAGGGCCTGGACAGATATCCTACAAGTCCTGAGAGATCATAGGTGCCCAGACAGACTACTATACCCAGCAAAACTCTCTATCAACATAGATGGAGAAAACAAGATATTCCATGACAAAATCAAATTTAAACAATATCTACCCACAAAACCAGCCCTACAGAAAATCCTAGAAGGAAAATTCCATCCCAGAGAAGAAAACTTCACTCAAGAAAACAAAGGGAATAGAAAACCCCTCAGCAACTAAACCAAAAGAGACACAGGACCATCACCTATACCAAACTAATGGGAAATAACAACCCCAGGTAACTAATATCCATCAACATCAATGGATTCAACTCCCCAATAAAAAGACACAGGTTTACAGAGTGGATCCGCAAGCATACAAGAATCTGCTGCATACAAGAAACACATCTCACTAACAAAGATAGGCACTACCTCAGAGTAAAGTGCTGGGAAAAGGTTTTCCAAGCAAATGGTCCCAGGAAGCAAGCTGGAGTAGCCATCCTAATATCAAACAAAACAGACTTCCAACTGAAGTTAATGAAAAAAGACAAAGAAGGGCATTATATACTCATTAAAGGGAATATTCATCAAGAGGAAATCTCAATACTGAACATCTATGCCCCAAATACAAAGGCACCTACATTTGTAAAAGAAACACTTCTAAAACTTAAATCGCACGTCGATCACACCACATTAGTAGTGGGAGATTTCAACACCCCACTTACATCAATGGACAGATCATCAAGACAGAAGACAAACAGAGAAATATTGAGTCTAACAGGGATCATGAAACAAATGGACATAACAGATATCTACAGAACGTTTCACCCAAACACAAAGGAATACACCTTTTTCTCAGAACTTCACAGAACCTTCTCCAAAATCGACCACATAGTTGGACACAAAGATAGTCTCAATAGATACAAGAAAATTGAAATAACACTTTGTATCTCATCAGACCACCATGGAATAAAGCTGGTCTTCAACAGCAAAAGAATCAACAGAAAGCCTACACACACATGGAAATTGAACAGCTCCTTACTGGATGACCACTGGGTCAGGGAAGAAATAAAGAAGGAAATCAAAGACTTCTTAAAATCCAACGACAATGAAGGCACAACATACCCAAACCTATGGGATACAATGAAAGCTGTGCTACGAGGAAAGTTCATAGCACTAAGTGCTTTCAAAAAGAAAATTGTGACAGCTCATATTAGTGAATTAACAGCTAAGCTGGGTGAATTGGAAAAAAAAGAAGCAAACACTCCCAAGAGGAGCAGAAGGCAGGAAATCATCAAACTTAGGGCTGAAATCAACAACTTAGAAACAAAAAGAACTATACAAAGAATCAATGAAACCAAGAGTTGGTTCTTTGAGAAAATCAACAAAACAGACAGACCCCTAGCCAAATTAACTAAAAGGCAAAGGGAAAGAACCCAGATCAACAAAATCAGAAATGAAAAGGGAGAAATAACAACAGACATTGAGGAGATCCAGAAAATATTTGGGTTCTACTTTAAAAATCCATATTCCACTAAATTTGAAAACCTAAGTGAAATGGACAATTTCCTCAATAGATTCCACCTACCAAAACTAAATCAAAATAAGATTAACAGCTTAAACAGCCCAATAACCCCTAAGGAAATAGAAACAGTCATTAATAATCTCCCAACCAAAAAAAGCCCGGGGACAGATGGCTTTAGCACGGAATTCTACTGGACCTTCAAAGAGGAACTAACACCATTACTCTTCAAACTCTTCCACCATATAGAAGCAGAAAGAACACTGCCAAACTCATTTTATGAGGCCACTGTCACTCTGATTCCTAAACCACACAAAGACCCAACAAAGAAAAAGAACTGCAGACCAATCTCCCTCATGAACATAGATGCAAAAATACTTAATAAAATACTAGCAAATCGAATTCAAGAACACATCAAAAGTATCATACACCATGATCAAGTAGGCTTCATCCCAGGAATGCAGGGATGGTTCAATATACGAAAGTCTATTAATGTAATTCACCATATAAACAAGATGAAAGAAAAAAACCACATGATTATCTCGCTAGATGCAGAAAAAGCATTTGACAAAATCCAACACCCCTTCATGCTAAAAGTTCTGGAGAGAACGGGCATACAAGGACCATACCTAGAAATAATAAAGGCAATATACAGCAAGCCAGTGGCCAACATCAAATTAAATGGAGAGAAGCTTGAAGCATTTCCTCTAAACTCAGGGACAAGACAAGGATGTCCACTCTCACCATATCTCTTCAATATAGTACTTGAAGTCCTTGCTAGAACAATAAGACAACTAAAGGAGATCAAAGGGATAAATATTGGAAACGAATAAGTCAAATTGTCCCTATTTGCAGATGATATGTTAGTATACATAAGCAACCCCAAAAACTCCACCAAAGAACTCTTACAGCTGATAAACAACTTCAGCAAGGTGGCTGGATACAAAATTAACTCAAAAAAAATCAGAAGCCCTTCTTTATACAACAAACAAATGTACCGAGAAAGAAATAAGGGAAACAACCCCCTTCACAATAGCCACAAACAATATAAAATACCTGGGGTAACTCTAACCAAGCAAGTAAAGGACCTATACAACAAGAACTTCAAGCCACTGAAGAAAGAAATGGAAGAGGCCTTTAGAAGATGGAAAGATCTCCCATGCTCATGGATAGGTAGGATCAACATAATAAAAATGGCTATCCTACCAATAGCAATATATAGATTCAATACAATTCCTATCAAAATACCAACACAATTCTTAATAGACCTGGAAAGAGCTATTCTCAACTTCATATGGAAAAACAAAATGCCCAGAATAGCTAAATCAATCCTGTACAATAAAAAAGCATCTGGAGGTATCACCGTCCCAGATTTCAAGCTGTACTACAGAGCAACAGTAATAAAAACAGCATGGTACTGGTATAGAAACAGACCAGTGGATCAATGGAATCGAATTGAAGACCCAAACACCTATGGCCAACTAATCTTTGACAAAGAAGCCAAAACCGCACAATGGAAGAAGGACAGCATCTTCAACAAATGGTGCTGGTCCAACTGGATGTCCACTTGCAAAAGAATGAAATTAGACCCATACCTATCACCTTGTACAAAACTTAAGTCCAAGTGGATCAAAGACCTTAACATAAGGCCGGTCACACTAAAACTACTAGAAGAAATAGTAGGAGAAACCATCGAACTCATTGGCACAGGTGACAACTTCCTGAACAGAACACCAACAGCTCAGGACCTGAGATCAACAATCAATAAATGGGACCACATGAAGCTGAAAAGCTTCTGTAAGGCAAAAGATACTGTCATTCGAACAAAACGGCAACCAACAGACTGGGAGAAAATCTTCACCAACCCCACATCTGATAGAGGGCTATTATCTAAAATCTACAAAGAACTCAAGAAACTAAATGCCAAGAAACCAAATAATCCAATCATAAAATGGGAGATTGAGCTAAATAGAGAATTCACAAAGTAGGAATCCCTAATGGCCAAGAGACACCTGAAGAAATGCTCAACATCCTTAATCATCAGAGAAATGCAACTCAAGATGACCCTGAGATTCCACCTCACACCTGTCAATGGCTAAGATAAAGAGCTCAAATGACAGCACATGCTGGCGATGGTGTGGAGAAAGGGGAACCGTACTCCATTGCTGGTGGGAGTGCAGGCTTGTGCAACCACTATGGAGGTCAGTATGGCGATATCTTAGAAATCTTGGAATAACTTTTCCTCAGGACCCAGCCATACCACTTCTGGGTATACACCCAAATTCCTCTTCACAGAATCATAAGGATGTTTCCTCATCTATGTTCATAGCAGCCTTATTTGTGATAGCTAGAAATTGGAAACAACCCAGATGTCCCTCAACTGAAGAATGGATTAAAAAACTGTGGTACATCCATTGTATAATGGAATATTACTCAGCTATCAGAAACAATGAAATCATGCAATTTGCAACCAAATGGATGGAACTAGAGAAGCTCATCCTGAGTGAGCTAACCCAGACTCAGAAGGATGCACATGGCATCTATTCACTTATAGTAGGATTTTAACTATATCGTACGGATATCTGTACTACAACCAACACACCAAAAGGAACATGGACATAGACTTTTTTTTTCTTTTTCCTTTTTCTTTTTCCTCTCTTTTTTGTTGTTGTTCTTTGTTTTTGTGGGTTTGTGTGTTTGTTGGTCTTTTTTTAGTTTCCCCCCATAGCAAGGAGACACCTTTTACTGGTGGTACCGCCTCGCAGGCCCCCGGTTTATGAAGAGGCTCTTGGCCCTCATATGACTCCTGAGCTGTGGTGAGGGACTGTTATGCAGGGACACTCCACCCCAGAGGAACAAGATGGAAGGGTTAGGGGGTAGAGGATGGGAGGTTGGGGCTGGGAAGCGGGAAAAGAGGACAATATGATAGGGATGTAACCTGAAGCAACAAACAAATAAATTTATTAATTAAAAAAAGCCGGTAACAATGTTAAAACACTGTAAATAAAATAAAGGTTACAGCCATTCAACCTGGTTTTATACACCTCCAAGAGTCGAAAAAACTTAGAGCTAAGGTAAAATACATGAAAAAGGTGGCATTAACCTATGCCTTTAACTTCAGCAGAGAAAGGAGGAGCACTATAGAGTCAGTGGTCTTATAAATTCTAGAGTTACATGGAACAGGGTGGTGAGGGTACACACCCTTAATCCCATCGTTCAAGAAGAGTACACCCTTAATCCCAGCACACTAGAGACAGGAACAGGCAGATCTCAGAGCTCAAAGTCAGCCTGATACAAAACAAACTCTAAATTGAGAAAAACTTCGATCCAGGAGTGGTGGAACACATATTTAATCCCTTCAGATGGGAACCACAGGTCTTTGATCCCAATAATTAGAATGCAGAGACACACACATAGGATTTGGAAGGACCTAAGTTTAAAAGCTACTTACAAAAGGCCTAACAAATTGTCCTTCGAGATCTCAAAATATATACACTAAAGCTGGTTTAGCTCCAAAATAACAAAATAAATTCTTCTTTAACCCAGATTGAAAGATAATACTTTATATATTGTCAAAAAACCAAATTTGCTTCAGAAGAAATATTACCTAACCCCCCCCAAAAAAAAGAGGGTAATTGTCCCAGAGTTAGGATTAGGGCAGGGCTCTGTTCTTATCTTTCCAGGAGATTCAAAGCATCCATTCAAGGAACCCAGGGACAACTGGACAACGGAAACCTCAGCAGAAAACAGAATCAGACACCAAAGAAGACGAGTGACCCAGATGATCCAGCCTTACAGACTCCCTCAATAGCTGTTTCCATCAAAAGTCTACAACCACAACAACTCAAAATCGCTAAGACCGTTCAGCTCTACACACTGCACCAGCCAAAGCTTCAGTAAAGTCTGGAAGATCAGCTTCTGCCTACAAACTCCTTAGGACATCTAAACAGCTGAGCACAGAAGGACTGAACGTAAAAGGATTGTAATAACATTTTTTAACCAGTTTTCCATTCTGGTTCGGGCCCCAAACAGGTTTGCTACGACCCAAAATCAGCAGGAAGTCATTTTAAGAGAACGACGTCCCATGCCCAGAGGGTGGGGAGGGTGTTTCTCCGCCCCCCGCCCCCCTTGAGGTTATTTGAAGGATAACTGAAAACTCTGTTATTTAGGGGAAGAGATTACAAGCTGTTAAATGGTCTTGTTAAATGGGTTTTGGAGGTTAGACCCAAGTACTTCCTTCTTTTCCTTTTCTGTATCCTTCTTTCTCTCCTATGTAGGAGTGCACGGACTTGAGAAAAATGAGACATAGACATAGTATGGGAAGGACCAAGAAGAAGGGACAGATTATTGAATATGCCCTTATACCTTTGTATATTGATACAAAATTAGTACTATATTTGGCTAAAGTGGTATTGACCATTGT
This sequence comes from Lophiomys imhausi, assembly GCA_907164525.1. Taxonomy (NCBI): domain Eukaryota; kingdom Metazoa; phylum Chordata; class Mammalia; order Rodentia; family Muridae; genus Lophiomys; species Lophiomys imhausi. The sequence goes on from CAJQZJ010034182.1 coordinate 370,422, forward strand.
TTATTGTGAAAATTAAGATTGTAGTGGACTACATCAGTATTGATCTTTGTATATTGATACAAAATTAAGATTATTGTTGGCCACAATGGTATTGACCCTGGTATATTGACGTAATATTAAGATTGTATTGGGCTACATAGGCATTGATCTTTGTACATTGATACAAAATTAAAGGTAACGCTTCCTAATTGTAATGTACCTAGAGATACTTAAAAATGAAATGTGAAGCCCTGGCCTCTTGATACCAACCATCTTAAATTGTTTAGGACAGTTAAGATAAACAAACTCCTAGTCATGTAAGCATGTCACTTTGTTAGCTACTATGACAGTCTATCACAGATATTCTCTAAGCTACTCAGAAATCAAGTTGTTAAGAGACAAGCAACATTTGCTTATCTAAATACAAGAGATAGATAGGGCATCTTCAAAACCCCCAAGAGATCTGCAGAACATGACATTCAAAGATGTTGTCTTAAATTAAGATTTTTTTTGATATTGAGATGTATCAGCTCCTGACAGCACCCCCTATTCTACTCCAAGTAGAAGATAAGCATTGAAGAATCTCCAGTGTGAGATGGTTGAATTAGTGGCAAGCCTATCTCTTGGCATGAAAAAACTCCCTGCTTCAACTGTAGACAGACTGCTGTCCAAAAAGGAAAAAACTTGGTAGCAGGGAAGTCGACAACCTAGCTCTGCCAAGACAGGGTAGGTAAATCCTTCATAATCCCTGCTCTACAATAAATGTCTGTCACAGAAACAGGACCGAAAGGCTGAAGACTGATGCTGGAAGGTATGGAGAGAAAATGGGAACTGTCCAGGCAGTCACTGGTATGTCATTTCTTAGTTTTGGAAGCTGCTGGCCCTGCACTTCCTATATAATGAGATATATTTATCCCTCTCAGGTCTCTGAGGTGGTTGAAGAATAGACAGCTAGAGTCTCATAGTTAAATTTTGAACTGTTTAGGAATCAAGAGGGCATTCTAGATCTAAAAAGATGTTTTTAATAGTGATGCAAGTTAGTATGAAAGCTGAGTCAGTTATAGAACTTTAAACTCATGGAGATGGTTAGATGGTAGAATGTTAAAGTCAGGTACCAAATGCATATGGACTGGACATCGGGAATGTACGCTAAGCCATATAACCCTCAGGGGCCAAATACGTATGAACTAGACATTGGGAATGTATACTGGGCCATTTAACTCTCATAAATATGGCATATTTATTTCTGTTGTTTTGTATAGTATTTACTGTTATAAGAGAAGGAACCATTAGTTGGACTGAAAGGGGCAGCTGTGGGGGGAAATAGGGTGGAAGGGTGGGACAGGAGGGAGAATAGGGAAGGGATTGTGACTGAGATGTAACTTGAAGAAATAAAAAAATAAAGTGTTAATAAAAAATGTAAAAAAAACCAAAAACAAAAAAAAAATAAAAAGAATATTCTGGATCTAAGAAGTTTTTTTTAAGTTGGTAATGCAAGTTAGAATGGAAACTGAGTTAGGTATAGAACTTTAAACTCATTGAGATAGATAGATAACAGAATATTATTATTTGTTGCCAAACACTTATGAACTGGATATTGGAAATGTGTGTTATACCTTGTAATTTTCATAATTGTGGTGTCATTTTTCTTATTGTTTTGTATTGTATTTATTATTACGAGAAAAAGAGCCTTTTATTGGACTAAATGGGGGGAGATGTTGGGGGAAAAAGATACACTTTAAATTAAAAAAAAAAGTGGATAGGAGGATGAGGGGGAAGAGGGTAGGAGTGTGAGACCAGGAGGGGAGGATGCAGGAGTCTATGATTGAGATGTAACTTGAAGAAATAAATAAATGTTGGGAAAAAAAAGTGGCCAAGTTGAGATCCTATTTTGGGGACAGTTATGTTCAATAGCTAAACTGTCAGGCTCAAGGTGTGGAAAAGAGGAAGAAAACGGAAATAGAGTTATAAACACATCATTTTTTTTTCAGGAAGCTGCTGCTGTTGAATGGCTGCAGATGGTAGCAATATGGATAACTTACAATATAGCCTTTTTAAAAATAATGTGCACAGTTATCAGCCTACAAACAAGAAGGCCAAAAATGTAAGCCAAGTTAATTTTAAAAGTATAGAATGTGGCTCAATTCAGAGTAGCTGATTACTCTGGAAGAACAAAAATATAAAGAGATCTAATGTTAACTGGGTCCTCAGAAGGAGGTCTGAAATTGAGTACAAAGGTGCTTTACAGATATTTTGGTTAGGTACTGTTTCTTAATTTACTGTTTGTTATGGCAAAAGCAACTTAAAGAAGAAAGAGTTTAATTGAGAGGGTAAAGGTCATGGAGAAGTCATGATGGCAGGTGTGTGAGGTAGTTGGCCACATTGCATGCTTACTCAGGAGGCAGAGAAATACAAATGATGCTAGTGCTCAACTCATTTCTCCTTTTTACTGTCCAGAACTGCAGCCTATGAAATGTCACTGTTCATATTTAGGGTCGTCCTTCCCAAGTCAATTAACATAATTTAGAAATGCTCTCACAGACTTGCCCAGATGTTTGCTTTATGAAGACTCTACGTAGGTGGTCAAGATTAACCATCACAGAACCACATAACATGATACTTGATATTTTCATGTTTTATGTATATAATTATGGGTTATTAAGTACCTTCAAACTATGTTATCATCAGACCATATACCACTTGAACAGTGTCTGTTATTACAAACTGAAATTGTACCTATGACACATTGACTCCCCATTCATTCCATCCAGACCGGCACTCACTAATCTACTCTGTGTCTATCATTTTGACTGTTCTAGGTTCTTCATTTAAGTAGCAGCATCTATTATTTTCTTTTTTCTGAGTGACTTTTATTCACTTAACATAATGTTTTCAAGGTTTAACCACTGCATAGCACATGTCAGCATGCTTTCCTTCTTCAATTAATATTCCTGAAGTGTATTTCTGAACATAATTTTTTTCTTTTATTTTCATACCAACCTGAATCCATCAGATTCTTATTGCCTGACTTATGCATAGATTAGTACTTTTTTTTTTCGCCACAACTTAAGAACTCTTGAGTACGTGAATAAGATATGAATAAACTAAAATATCACCTATGGATAAGGACATGGATGTATAAACTATAGATAAGGGTATGATGAGAATATAACAAGTTGATATAATCAATAATAAGTTGATTTTGTTGACCTTGACCTGCATATTAAAATTTGACCTTTATGATTGTTTCCTAATAAAATGCAGATAGAGTACTTGTTCTTAAAACATTTATTCATGGATCACCAAAGTGAGGAACAACTTGATCTTAGAGGAAATTTCCAACAGAGACAATCAGATTTTATACTTTCCAACGTTACTGTGTATCACACCGAGCAATAACGACTGTGAATCTGCAACTCGTAACAGTTCAGTCAAACACATTTAGCCTTTATTGCTGTTGTTCACTTGACCTCTTCATCATTCTTCCCCACCTGCTTGCCAGTATCACCTTGTACTTCTGTAGGCTGTTCTCCAGCCAGCTTATGCCTCTAACAAATGAGGTGAAATCCATATAAGCAAGCATTGGAGGCACGCTGAATTGAAATCGCTTGCCTCAGGAGCAGCAAATTAGGTGTGGAACAAGAAATAGAACTCCGGAGTACACCTTTCCAGTCATTTAGTTCAGCCAGAGCCAGCATCCTTCAATGAATCAATCAACATTTACTTATCTGTCCCCTACAGCAGTTTTGCAAATCGTTTTCAAAAATCATTGAACCACTAACTATTTATCCACTCTGCAAAATATGTGCAGCTTTTCATATCCGCTATAGTTAGGTCTCTCAGCGACATTCAACTCTTTCTAGTGCTCTTGATTCCAGTAAGGAAAAAAATTATACACCTGTCTAGGGAAACTATTCTTACCGTGTAGTTGCCTTTTATGTTTAAATGTGTGTAAGATCTTGCAAAAGGGAGTGGAAGAGAGGAAGCCTAAGTTTCCTGCCAGTGTAAACACATGCACTGTAAATGTGTCCTTGATGTGTTTTACTATCTTCAGCCCACTGATGTAATTACAGACAGATTATTTTTTTCCTGTGGCTTCTATTAGTGCACAATCGGTGGAGGGTCATAACTGGAGTTCCTCTGGTCACTATGGTCTTGAGATAGGAATGAGTGGTTGGATGGGATTTCAATCTATAGACCACTTGACTTTGGAGTAAGCTAGTTCCTCTGCCTCCATTCTGTTTCAAAAGATGCTGACCTCAGGTAAGTTTCCTAATGCAACTTCACATTCCTTACTGAAAACTTAAAAAATTTCTAGACTTGGTGGATCGAGCCTGTTATCCCAACTGTTCTGGAAGTCGAGAGAAAAGAAGGAAAACTTGAAGGCTGGCCTCAACAATGAGACATTCTCTCCAAAAAAAAAAAAGGCTGTGACCATAGGTCAGTGTTGAGTCTTACATAACATGTGTGAACCTGTGAACCCATAGTTTAATCTGCATTATGGCACAAAATAAAGATAAATGAACTCGTTTGTCCTTACAATGTGTTTGACTCCCCTCACATAACACTTACACTATTCTTAACTGTATGAGAAAGGACATCACACTTAATATCTTATAAATGGGACCAAGTAAGTTAGAGGTGAAACCTAATATAATATGCACAATTTAAGCAATTAACTAAAGGCTACTATCTTGTTTTTCAAAGTAAGAAAAAGGTTGGCAGCTAATAATATATATAGTCCTTTGGCCACTTATATTTAAAGAGTGGTACAAAAATATGTTTATTAAATCTACATATATAAACATATAGATATACTTACATATTAAAATAAATATGTCCCATCCCCTTATTTCTAGATCTATTGTTAGAATAAAATTGTGTATAAAATTCTGCTAGTTTGTACTAGCTTTAATTTTGAGCTTTTAAAGATTTTATGCTAATTTGGATGAAATATGACTCAGCAAATAAATTGCCTGCTACACAGCATGAGTATAGAAGGGTGGGTCTCCAGCACCCTGGAAAAACCCAGGGGTGGCAACACACACCTGGAATCTCAGGGCTGATGGCCTGAGACAGGATCTTGGGGGGGGGGGGCTTGCTGGCCAGTCAGCCCAGCCAATTAGTGAGCTGCAGGGTCAGTGAGAGGCCTGTCTGTAGAAGATGCCTAATATTGACTTTGGTCTTTCTAAGCACTCCTCCCCTCTATACCTGATACACAATACAGTCACAACAACAACATCAAATTAATAAAAAATTATTGTAGTTATTTTTAAATGTGATGACCATATTTTTTTAAGTTTTGTTTTAAAATGCGGATAGCAGAGTGAACTCCTGTTGTGCCTTCATACAATAAAGCACAAGCCTGCATTTTTTTAAAATTTATTTATTTATTGCTTCAGGTTACATCTCCATCATAGTGTCCTCTTTCCACCCCTCCCAGTCCCGCCCTCCCATCCTCCACCCCCTAACCCTTCTATCCCACTCCTCTGGAGTGCCTCTGGAGTAGAGTGTCCCTACATAACAGTCCCCTGCCCCAGTTCAGCAGTCATATGAGGGCCAAGAGCCTCCTCACACTGGGGGCCTACAAGGCAGCACCACTAGGGAAAAGTGTCTCATTGATAGGGAAAAAAAGAAAAAAAATCTATGTCCATGTTCCCTTTGGTGTGTTGGTTGTAGTATAGATATCATGTACTATATAGCTAAAATCCAACTATAAGTGAATAGATGCCATGTGCATCCTTCTGAGTCTGGGTTAGCTCACTCAGGATGAGCTTCTCTAGTTCCATCCATTTGGCTGCAAATTGCATAATTTCATTGTTTCTGATAGCTGAGTAGTATTCCATTGTGTAGATGTACCACAGTTTTTTAATCCATTCTTCGGTTGAGGGACATCTGGGTTGTTTCCAGTTTCTAGCTATTACAAATAAGGCTGCTATAAACATAGATGAGGAAACTTCCTTGTGATTCAGTGAGGAGTCATTTGGATGTATACCCAGAAGTGGTATGGCTGCGTCCCAAGGCAGAGCTATTCACCTTCTCAGGGTTACTCACTGTCTGTGAGAGGCAGATTTATACAAATACACTTTACAAACAATAGCAGATTTCAACTTAACACTGTCTATAAAAAAATTTCATATAGTTCAAGGAAACTTCTTCCAATTAAATGGCTTTTCTTAATTTACAAACACTCAAGGTTTTGACATTTTCATGTCTTTTTGTATAAACATGGACTCTTCAGTAGAACTTAGAAAGCCCTCTAATTTCCATCACAGGCCTTGTAACAGCCAGGACAGGTGAGGGCAAAGCATGGTGGGGGCAGGGGGGGGTACTATAGGAGACGCAAAGTCTCTTCAGGTAAGAAATGTGATCCTAGCTTTATTGTCAATGTGGAGAAAAGTTATTTTTTTTAAAGAAGAGCACATGAAGTTTGGAGGAAAAAGTGGTGAAACATGGAGACCCAATGAGTTGTGCATTTGATGATGCATCTTTTTAGGCACATGTGTATGACATTTTTTGAGCATTCTATTTTTCTACTATGGAAATGTGTGACTTCTCAACTATTTTGACAAAAAATAAAAATGTTAAAAAGTGAATGTGAGTGTCCTTTTTTTTTTTTTTAGGATATAAAATTAGCATATGAGGTTTTCAAATGCATTAATAAATTACTTAGGTATGGGAGGGCCTTTACCAATGCATGGTTTTGTAGTTTAATGGAAGATTCTCTTCAATGAGGAAAATGGGAACTGCATCAATATCGAAGTTAATAGGATCATAGCACAATATCTGTGCTATGACATTGCTAATAAATCAGCTTTGCACACCCGACCTTAACTTAAAATATGCTAATTAAACAATCAGGAAATAGTGATAAACAGGAAATGAAGATTTATCCAACATGTTCACACTGGGAAGAGGAATAAAGAGATGCAGTGACCCTCCATAACCTACCTTAAATCTATTTTGGGGGTCCTGACATGAAATTCAGGTTTAAGTAGAGGGCCAGAGGTATGCAGAGTTGATCAGCTCCAGTCCAGAAATGACTGGATAAATTGTCTAACTTCAAAGGGATCCATAAGTTGTCAGCAAGATATGAAATTTCTTTCTGAGAGGCATGTTTCCTTTCAGGATGGCGTAGGGTGTTTACCTTTTCCTTTCCCCAGTGTGAGATTCCTCGGGAAAGCTCCAATTCTTTGAGGGTGCCTTGTTTCAATAGTATTCGTGTTGAACAGAGGGTCATGAGTGTCTTTTTAGAATAAAGTTTCACCTGGCAGGATGATTACAATATGTTAACTTGATTAAAGATAATACAAGACAATCAGGATGTTTCACTCTCATGTAAAGTTTAAATAATTGGTGACAAGTACAGGGGCATTTTCTGGATTTCTAGACCCAATTTTAAGACTCCATTCTTTTTGTTGGGGGCATTCTCCCCCGTGAAGCCTCAATTCACATGCCAGCCCCTGACAACCAGATTACTTCGAGATGGAACAGCATTCAGTTTCCAAACACCAATGTCAGTCACCCTTAATTTGTAAAATGTGGTACGCAGTCAATGCTTTTCTGTATAAGTTTAAGAGGCCGGGAATCATGATAGTGTGCCACATTGCCAGGATTATCCCTAAGACTATGAGGAGCTTCAATGCTGAATCACTGCAGATTAACCTGCCACTGGAAATTGACCATGATGTGACAGTCTCTGAAGGGTCTCAGCCAGCTCAGGTCCAGAAGACCCCATGAATTAATATCTGTTAACTTGTTTAATTGTGGTATTCGTGTTGCATTTATATTTACTTGTCTTGATTGTTTCTATATGTTCCTACTGTGGTTTAGTGACCATGTTAATGCAGTTTGGCACTGATTTTTCTATCAGTGAATAGTTCTAATGAAAAGACAATTGAAAAGAAGGCTTTTATTCCTTAGAGAATGTGTGTGTGTGTGTTCTAGTATGTAGCACATGCACATGAATATGTGGACGACTGCTGCTTGTCTACAGGCATTCCCACTAGCCTGACTTCAGGGGCCTTCAGGGTTCTAGTAATTGCTTGCATCATCTCCTGCTCAGACATGCACTGGATACAAAGACCCCGGCCTCTCTCTCTCTCCTTTCTCTCAGCTCTGTCTGTGTGTTCCAGCTCTCCTCTTGCTTTCTCTTTATCTCTTTCTGTCCTTCTCAGCCTTTATGGCTGTGTCTGTCCATCTGTCTGTCTACATGTCCGATGTCCCAATCCCGTTCTCTTCACCTTAATAAACCTCCTTATACCAGACCTGTGTACCCCACTGCATTTTATATATAACAACATCTGCACCCCTGTATGTAAATGTGGAGACAAGAGGAAGGCATCTAGTGTCTTTCCTTTTGCTATATTTATAATAATAATAATAGTAATAATAATATTTTTAATATTTAAAAATAAGATATGTTTTAAAATTTGTTTGATACCTTTGAACTACTACTTTTTTTTTTTTGGTTTTTCGAGACAGGGTTTCTCTGAATATCTCTGGCTGTCCTGGACTCGCTTTGTAGACCAGGCTGGCCTCGAACTCACAAAGATCCGCCTGCCTCTGCCTCCCAAGTGCTGGGATTAAAGGCGTGCGCCACCACCGCCCGGCTGAACTACTACTTTTAATTATTGCTTTGAGACAAGGTCTCTAACTGAAATGGGAACTCACTGTTTTGGTTATGCTAGCTGACCAGCAAGTTTTTAGAATCTGATGGTCTCCATCTTCCAGTGCTAGAGTGACAGGCATAGGTTGTCAGGCCAAATTGTTTACATGGATGGTAGGGATTCAAATTCAGGTTCTCATACTTACAGAGCAAACACTCTTTGCATATATCTGTCCAACCCCCTTCAGAATCTTTGTCTCTGATATTTGTGTACATATTTTTTTCACAAAGCAATCATTCCATACTTAATAAAACACTTGTGTACAGAAATACCTTCATAGTAATAAAAATGCCCGTTGGAGAAATGGAAGAAACATTTCATTCTAGTACTAAGAAAAGAAGTAGAAAATTATAACTTGATTGTATCAGTGCCTGTTTTTCAGGGGATATTCCAAGATATAAATCATCATGGCATTTAGATACATTGGCAAATTTAGAAACATGAATCTGATTGTTATAAAGTGCATCAGTCCTTAAATTCTAACAACTTGCAACTTTGGAGATTTCCATTTTTACTGTCCTCTCAAGTTATGATAAAACCTTTACTATATTGTTTGAGAAAACTGTGTTTCAAAATTCTTTCAACTATTTAAAGGGGACAGAAATTTCCATCAAGCTAGATGAAATCCTAAATTATGTTTCAACTGTGAACTCATGACGCCATTTTACCTTCTTTGTAACAGGAGCATCAGTTGCAACCATTGTTATGTAAAGAATGCTGATTCAGGGTAGACACATAACTAACAACGGTCAAGGTGGCCTCATCCAGCAAATCAAAACTTGGAGGTGATAAAGGACTTTGAGAGGGCAAATCTCATTCAGTCCAGTAGGTGATTTCAAAATGCTTTCTTTCCATTAATGCTTTGAACATTTCAAATCCAAAGAAGCTTTCCACTAGTGTCTTCTGCAGCTTGTCAGTCTTTACTAGATACAATGACACAGTCTACAGGGATTAGCATAATCAAATAAACAATTCCACAAACACAGGATATTAAATCATATTATTCTTTGATGTTAGTTGCATATTAAGTAACACGCTACAGAGGCCATTGTATGAAACAATAAAAAATATTTTTAACTGTTCTAGAGCCTAGAAGACTGAAATGGAGATGTCAGCAGGGTTATACTATTTGAAGTCTATTGGAGGACTTGTTCTGGCCTCCTCCAGCTTCAGATGACCCTGGAACTCTCTTTGACTGTGGCAGTATGACAGAAGACTCATGTGGCCCCTTTTCTAAGTCTCTGTGTCCATATACGTTCCCTACAAACACATTTTCTTTGAGTTTCAGGGTTTGTTGATATCAAATATCTTTCCATGAACCTTATCATAATATATCTGATCTGTTCTTTTTCCTGGGGAGACATGCATTCCCTCCAGATAGGAAATTGATGACAGGTCAAAAATAAGCATTTCACTCAACTTGAGCTTGCTAAATTTAGTTTATTGGTCTTACTTATAGAACATGAGTCTGAGGGTTACTTAACAAAACTCAAGTGACTCCCAAATCAACTGCGTTGTTAGAAAGTAGGACACAGCAAAATTGTACCGGGGAGTCCTGTTAACAGTTAATATAAGCTTTCATATACTCTAATATGTTTCAATGTCACAGGCAGTTTGGAGGGCAGGCAGGGACCCTGTGCCTCTCCTGTTTCCATCTCCTTGGGAGTATTTATAAATACCACTACATTACCAAAGACCTATCACTCTATTGATTGCTTGTTTCACTGCCCTGACTACCTGGCATTCTGTAGGTCACCACAGCCACTTCTCTTCCATGATGGAAATTGTAAGTGTTGCCTCGGACAATAACTACTCTCCTACAAGCAATGATGACTCTATCCCCAAATAGATCATTACATCTGATATTCAGAGTAGACTTTAATTTGGGGTCTAATTGACCCAAGTTATTGTGTAAGCATCTTTTGTAAGCAGTAGTTTATCTGGCTTTGCTTTCCTTGGGAGACTCTATTTTGCAAGCATTTCTAGTGACTTTATATCTTGGTTGGCATGTAATCAACACTATCTGACTAGTACCTCACATGAGTCACAGACTGGTAACTTATTTCTGAAAATAAAATGGTGTTAACCTATGAATTTAATGAAGTAAGTTGGAAAATAGGTTAAAATGTCATGTCAAGACAATTAGGCCTGAGAGCTCATTGAACACACGCATTGAGGTCAGGGTGCAAGGACTCCATAAAGAAGATGGTCCCTATCCAGATAATAGTGACCACCTCCACTAATCTGTTTTAGAACTCATCTAATACAATAGTATTTGTCAAGGGCCTCCCAGGCAGAGGATACTCACAATGGCTTGCTTGAATCTACCTGTGCTTCCACCAGGACCTATCATTAACTTGTCTATCTATGTGTTCTTCTGCAACTGATCCTGCCTTTTGTCTCTATGGTATCTAAAATCCTATACCCTGCTTCTTTAGCTTGACTGACCTTGTGTCTTGACACAAACCTATGATCCTGTAACTCTGTGGTTGAGACTCTAGAAACTGCCAGTAGGATTTGTTTTCTGAGTACACACCGCTGAAAGATATTCCCTATCACCTTCTCACTATGGCCTCTCAGTAATGTCTCCTAGGAACTTCTTGAATTCAGATGAAGCCTGTTTGGCCCTTTGAGGCAATTATATGAATGCATATATGCAGTCATTTACCAGGCAACATGAAATCTGAGAATAGTGATTACCATAGGAACAAAAGAACCAGTGTTTGCCTCATCTGGCGAGCAAAGGAAATTGATACTAGTTCGAAAATTGCTGCTAGTGGAATCAAGCTAGCTTGTGAGCTTATCATTACTCAACTAATTGTGATACAGCAGGAAGACACAGTTGAGTTCATCTATGTTCCTGATATAGTGTATTCACATTAGACTACTTGACCCACTGAAGTTTTCAGTAGTCAGAGCTATCAAGCGACCCACACTTTTTCAAAAAAAAAATGTAGAAGAAAGCTTAGAGATGAGGCAATGTAAGTGAACAGATATGAAAATATGTCAAATCTAAAATCTCATCACAGGGACTCATCAGATGCATCAGGTTATCACTTGCCACTAAGCTCAAAACCTGGGACCCACTGTTGGGAGGAGAGAATGGAAGCCTGTGTGTTGTCTTCTAATCCCCACGTGTGCACCATAGCACTCCCTCATCTCCCACAAATAGGTAAATTGTTTTAACTTTAAAAAACGTTTAAAGTGTGGTTATAATGTATTAATTCACAAGTGTGGTCCTGTACTCATAATCCCTGCATCTTTCCTGACCACTATGCCACCCTCTCTCCTGTTTCATGTCCCCCTGAGCACCAACAGATTTGTCATCATGATCTTTATATTTGCATCTACTTGGTGCTGGTCTCACTTAAAGTGCAGGAGAGGAGAACATGTTATGAGTTTTTCCTCCAAAGCCTTCCCATGACTTTGCCTTGAGTGGCAGAGAAAGGCCTGCCATCTGATGGAAGCTCTCTGTCTAGTGGATTGATCCATAAGACCTATGCAAGTCTACCCTGCAGGAATCAAGGCATGGGATGTTCAATTAAAATAGACAATCTGGCTTTCGGTGTCCTCACAACTGACCCTGAACAACAAAATATGCTTCCATGCTAAAGGCAAAATTGGTCAGGTCGTCTCATGAATCCTACTGCTCTTCTTGTCTGAGCTTTTTCATTTGTGTTACTTGTATATTGTCCAATTAAAAACAGTGACTAAATTATATCTCCTTTATTAGTATGAAACATATCAGTGGCTTTTAATAAGATATTATTTAAAGTTCTTTAAAATAAAGCTAATTGTTAAAGACATATTGAGATTTAAAAATACTGATTTATTTAAAATTGTATTTATGCTTCTGTGTGTGTGCGTGCATGTATGTTTGTATGTGTGTGTGCATATGCACATGTATGCAATACACCAGTGTATTCCAGTGCCTGTGAAGTCTAGAAGAGGGTGGCAGATCTCCTGAAACAGGAGTCTGTGCACCATCCAACATGGGTATTGTGAACTGAACTCTGGTGCTCTGCAAGAGGTAGTAAGCACTCTTTACCATTGAGCCATTTTGCCTGTCCTAGTTGAGATTTTTAAAAAGGAAATACTGAAAAATCAAAATCACATTTCTATCTTAAACACGGGGCATCACTCCAAGTATGAGTGTGTGAAATTATACTGAAGGATAATGAAGACCGGGAGGGAAAGGGAAAGAAAAAAAAGGAATTTCCTTCTTTGGCACAATTAGTCATGGCAAGGCTTGTCAGTCCTTAGAATCCCCATTAAAATAATTGAGGGGCTGGGCCATGGTTCAGTAGGAAAAGAGTATCTGTGCAAATGTGAATATCTGGATCTAGCTCCCTTGAAATCCCAAAGAGCTAAGTAGAGCAGCCACATCTGTAGCTTCCATGCTTCTACCATGAAGTGTGAGGTAGAGACATGGGAATCCACAGGAGGGGCAAATTGGCTTGTTATGTGCAGTTAAACTGACCACAGAGATCCTGTTTCAAATAGAAAGGACAAGTGTTGACACCTGAGGGTGGTTTTTTTTTTTTTGACTTCCATTCCTATGGTGTGACACTCCTATACCAACAGTAACTCACATGAATATGCACATACATATACACACATCCACATACCACAACCACCACCACCACCAACAACAACAACAGTGGCAACACAGTAAAAAGAAAGATTTGAGACTAGAGAGCCAAGGTGTAGTAGAAGATAAAGCTTATTACAGAATAGATGCTTGCAGCACACTCTCAGGGGGTGAAAGTAGGGCCCGAGGAGAACTTGTAGATCACATTTTACTCTGGATTTGTATTCTTTCTAAAGTCTCTAGGAAATATAGATTTTCCCGAGGCACCTTTTCCTGTTCAGATGATTGACAGGCTCACTTGATTTGCATCTTACAGGAAGGGCAACAGTGTGACTTTATTCCTTAAGAGAAAGCCTACTGTTAGACAGAACTTCCAAGGTTCAGGGATATAGAAATGGGGCTTCAAACAGTTATCAAGTGACTGCCTTATGGACATTCTGAAATGTCATGTCTCCTTCCAAGGCCAGAAGTGGGACTCAGATCCAGTCTTCTGATCAGTAATTATGTTTTTGCTGTTACAGTCTTTGTTTTTATGAGCTGTTGATTGTGGGAGAAAGCTTCAGGGTTAAAGTCCTTTAATCCTGCTAATGGCTAACTAGTTAGTTAATAACTGTATGTTTCAACTGAAGTAACTGCTTTGTTCCCTGGCAAGGAGCATCACTGTGGATTGAGTAGAAGACTCATTCACACTGGCCATTGTAGGGAATCTGCTTGCTGCCAGCAGAGGGGCAGTGGCATTTTATAGATCAATTGACAGAATCCTGTAGGTCCATTGATCCACTTGTATTTGTAGCAAAAACACTTAAGGTATTATCACCAGAGTCCTTAAATCCTTTCAAACCTTCAAGCTACCATATTTCATGTAAGCTCAACTCTGTGATTACCTTGGACCAAATAGACATTCTATTTTTTTGATCTTCTTCCAGCTGGAATCATTACCATAGTTTTACTATTCCGCTAAAACTTAAATCAGCAGCCATATCTTGTCAAGAGAGAAGAATAGGAAGAATTGCATGCATCACAATGGGCAAATCAATGATTCATTCTTCGTTATCATAATGAAGTGCCTAAACTAGAACTATCCAATATATGCATGCATGCATGCAAATGTGAAAATGAAATAGGATATGCCACTATCAAAGACTTGCTATCAAACTTTGGAAGCCAGACATCATTTTTTTTAAAGGAGAACATAAAAGTCTTTGACTCACCTACCCACATGGATCAAACCTTAAACTACACTAGCACAAGTACATGCCACTGAAAGGGAGAAGCTTGGCCAAGAGAAAAATGTTAATGAAATAAAAATAATGAAAACAAAAGCCACAGCTAAGCAAAGTTGTTGAGTTGATTACAGTAAGTGAGAACGTATACCTTAAATTGTAACCCCTTAGTCATGCCACAATGCCTTCCCTGTTCTCTTGGGCTGTACCCTCAAACTGTGGTCCAAAGAACTTCCTCCCTTTAGTTGTTTTGTCAGCTTTTTCAGCACAGCAATGAGAAAAGTTGCTAATACAACATGTTTTATGACTCAGGTTTCTTAGAATAGGTAGAATACGAACAGTGCTGAGATAAAGGTACTTTATCTTGTGAATAACAGGTAAATTCTATTTTTCTGTCTAATTCTATTCAAGGCCCACCCAGTAGGAGTAGGAGGGCATTCATGCTTGGTACTTGAAAGCTAACGAATTATCTGTTGCTAGAGAAGTTATAGACCCTAGAGGAGAACATGCTTCTGCCACTTTCCTATACCAATATAATTTCTAACTGCATTCTAAAATTTATCCTTATAGCCACAGGTAGGATGTCTACTCTTACTCTTCATCAAATAAGCTTCCTTTTGGAACAGAGAGCTATTATGGAGATATATAACTGATCACTGATAATAAGTTTGCAAGTGCCCAATTCCAATTGACACATCTACAGCACAACCACTACACTGAAATCTCATGGAAAATTGCAGAACAGAGGGTAGAAAGATTGTAAGAGTCAGAGGACTAGGATGCCTGCTGCTAGATAGTGCCTTCTATACATGACAGGGAGGTTTTACCCATTACATTTTAACAATATTGTTGCTAAGCAAGACTGGCATAAAGACAACACTAGTTTACATGCTCTACCTTAAAAAGAAGAACTACAGGTAGTCAATGGCTTCTGAGAGATGGGGAATATATTTTCTTCAAGAGCAAGTTCCCTTATTGATTATCCAGTCCCAAGTGGCCAGTCCTAAACATCAATTTGAGAGGGAATGGAAGGGTCCTGGGAGAAACTGGAGGAAGGACAGGAAAGGATAGAAATGATATGAATATAGATCTCATGTATAAAATTCTCAAAAGTATTAAAATTAAAATATTCAGGTTGAAGATGAGCATCGAAGAATCTCCAGTGGGAGATGATTGAATTAGTCGCAAGCCTATCTCTTGGTAGGAAAAGCCCCTTGTTCCAACTGTAGACAGAATGCTGTCTAAAAAGGACAAAACCTGGAAGCAGGTAAGTCGACAGCCTAGCTCTGCCAAGACAGGGTAGTTAAGTCCTTCATAACCCCTGCTCTACAATCAATGTCTGTCAGAGAAGCGGGGCCAAATGACTGAAGATCGATGATGTAATGTATGGAGAGAAAATGGGAACTGTCCAGGCAGCCACTGGTATGTCAGTTCTTAGTTTTGGAAGCTGCAGGCCCTGTACTTCCTATAAAATCAGATATATTTATCCCTCTCAGGTCTCTGAGGTGATTGAAGAACAGATAGCTAGAGTCTCATAATTAAATTTTGAGTTGTTTAGGAGTCAAGAGAGTGTTATACATCTAAGAAGATACTTTTAAAATTTTGTTGCAATTAGTATGAATGTTGAGTTAGATGTAGAACTTTAAACTCATGGAGATGGTTAGATAGTAGAATGTTAAAGTCAGGTACCAAATACATATGGACTGGTCATTGGGAATGTACGTTAAGCCAAATAACCCTCATAACTGTGGCCTAATTACCTCTGTTGTACTGTATTGTATTTATTATTATAAGAGAAAGAGCCATTTGTTGGACTGAAAGGGGAAACTGTAGGGGGAAATAAGATATACCTTAAACTTAAAAGGAAAAAAAAAAGGGAAGAGGATGGGGGGTTGAGGGTGGGAGGGTGGGACTGGAGGGGGAATAGGGAGGGGACTGCGATTGAGATGTAACTTAAAGAAATAAAAAATAAAGGAAAAAAATATTCAGGTTGAACTTAATTAATGTTCTGTATAGAGTATGGTTTCTATTATATCATCAGTGTTATGAGCACTATTGGTTTTTTCTTTTTAATTTATTCTTCCCTCATATACTGCATCATGACTGCAGTTTCCCTTGCCTCTCCTCCTCCCAGTCCTTACCACCCAGCCCAAATCCACTCCTCCTTTATTTCTTTCATAGATATCAACCAAACATGGCATATCAAGTTGCAGTAAGACTAGGCAACTCCCCTTGCCTGGATTAGGCAACGCAGTAAGAGAAAAAGGATCTGAAATGTAGGCAAAAGAGTTTTAAAGACAGCCCCCCTCCAGCTCCCAGAGTTAGGAGTCTCACAAAAAGACTAAGCTACAAACATAAACTATACAACCATACTATATATGCAGAGGGCCTAGGTCAGTTTAATGCATACCAGTTCAGGTTATGTTTCCCCCATTGTTAGGGGTCTTAGTTAGGGCCATCCTTGTATATTCCTGAAGCTTTCATTGTACTGTTTCTAGCAATACTCCCCCCCCCCTCACCATGATTCCTGTTGTCTCTTTCAGGACTCTCTCCCTCTATCTTGTCCCCACTCTCCCCAGTCCATTCTGTCCCCCACTCACAATATCTATTCTATTTCCTTTTCCCAGGGAGATTCAAGTGGATGCAAAACAACAACAACAACAACAAAAACCAAAAACTAAAAAAACAACAACCAACCAACCAAACAAACAAACAAAAAAAAACTCAATAAAATACTTGCAAACCAAATCCAAGAACAAGCCAAGAACACTACCAGATCATCCACCATGATCAAGTAGGCTTCATCCCAGAGTTTCAAGGATGGTTCACCATATGAAAATCTGTCAATGAGATCCACTGTACAAATAAATTGAAAGAAAAAAAAGCCACACGATCATCTCATTAGATGGTGAATAGGACTTTGACAAAATCCAACACCCCTTCACATTATGTCTTAGAGATCTGGGATACAAGGGACATATCTAAGGATAATAAAGGCAATATACAGTGAACATCAAATTAAATGGAGAGAAGCCCAAAGCAATTCCATTAAAATCAGGAACACAACAAGGCTGTCCACTCTCTCCATATCTATTTAATACAGTACTTGAAGTTATAGCTAGAGCAATAGGACTATTAGGAGATCAAGGTGATACAAATTCAAAAGGGAGAAGTACTGCTATTTGCAAATAATATAATAGTATCCATAAGTGACCCTCAAAATTCTACCAGGAACTCCTACAGCTGATAAATACCTTTTGCAAAGTGACTGGATACAAAATTAACTTAAAAAAATCAATAGCCTTTCTATATACAAATGATAAATGGCTTGAGAAAGAAATCAGGGAAACAATATCCTTCACAATAGCCACAAATAATATAAGATATCTTGGAGTAACTCTAACGAAGAAAATGAAAGACCTGTATGATGAGAACTTCAAATCTTTGAATATAGAAATTAAAGAAGATATCAGAAGATGGACAGATCTCCCAAGCTTATGGATCAGTAGGATTAACATAGTAAAATGGCTGTCCTACCAAAAGCAATCTACAGATTCAATGCAATCCTATCAAAATTCCAACACAATTCTTTACAGACCCCGACAGATCAACACTAAACTTCATAAGGAAAAACAAAACACCCAGGATAGCTAAAACAATCATGAACAACAAAAGAACTTCTTAATGGATCACCATCCCTGATTTCAAACTCTAATATAGTAATAAAAATCTCATGGTATTGGCATAAAAACAGACATGCTGATCAATAGAATAGAACTGAAGACCTAGACATAAACCAACATGTAAGGGGAGTTAGATTAATATAAATTAGATTTAGTGACTATCTAGGGGCTTCTGATACAATCTCTTAATACAGGGCATGAAGATCAACTTGGCTGTGGCCAATTGACATAGCAGCATATGGACTGAAAACAAGGTTTGTGGCTTGGCATTGTTTTCAGCTGCTAATAGCCTTACAAAGTGGGTGGAGCCCAGATTAAGATGAAGCCAGGTGAAACAAAGAGAGACCCTATTTAAGGATGAAGTGGGTGAAGCCAGAGAGTTCCCATGCTAGAGAGTTCCCACACTAGAGACAAGGAGATGTAAGGCAACTTGTATCTTCTGATGGAGAAAATGCCAGTGAACTGAAAAGCTGATCTCAAACAGAATTGAAAAGTTATGGCTAGCTCTTCCTGAGGCAGAAAGAAGCTGGTGAGCAGAGAAGGCCTCAGCAATTCAGCAAAAGGCCAAGGACTAAACCCTGTGGCACAGCTTTTGCCTCGAGAGGCTCAACCAGTTCAAACAGTGGCCTGAATGGAACTGTGACCAGCCTCAAAGACTGAGGCAGAGAAGCTGAGTGGCTAATATAAACTGAATAAGTTGGCTTATGGACAGCTGAGGCCTTCCAGAGAGAAGAAAGCCTCAAGTCTCATTTAAAGTGGAGATGCCATAGCCAATTTACCCTAAAGGACTTACATCTGAGATGTTCCTGAAGCCTGTTGACTAAGTGCCTTAGAGGATCTACTCCTGAGGTGTCCTGACAACCGAGGACCTGCCCCAGAGACTGTATTCTTCTAAAAGGTTAGGTTTAGTCAGTAGATAATAGTTGTTATAGTTATTAATAGGTTTAGTTGTTAGGTAACAGGGTTATAATCAATATTAGGGCTAGTAGTTACATAATTGTTTGTATTTGTTACAAGTGCATATAGTTATTAATAAATATATTGGATAATCAAAAAGATTCGTCTTCACCGACACACTTATGGACACCTGATTTTTTTTAACCAAAAAATCAAAGTTATACAATGAAAAAACAAAGAAAGCATCTTCAACAAATGGTACTGTTCTAACTGGATGTCAGCATGTAGAAGAATGCAAATAGATCTATATCCCTGCACAAAGCTCAGGTCCAAGTAGATCCAAAACCTCAACGTAAAATCAGATACACTGAAGCTGACAGAACAGAAAGTGGGAATAGCCTTGATTGCATTGTCACAAGAGAAAACTTACTGAACAGGACACAAATAACACAGCTACTAAGATTGATAATTAATAAATGGGACCTCATGAAACTGAAAAGCTTCAGTCAGGCAAAGGACACTGCCAATAGACAAAATGGCAGGCATTCCATATAGAATGGAAAATAATCCTAACCAATTCCACATCTGACAATGAACTAATTGCCAATATATATAAAGAGCTCAAGAAACTAGGCATCAATAAAACAAACAACCTGATTAAAAATAGGGTACATATCTAAACAGAGAAGTCTCATCAGATGAATCTAAAATGACCCAGAAGCACTTAAAGAAATGTCATCATCCTTAGCCATCAAAAATGCAAATAGAAATGACTCTGAGATTCCATCTTACACCTGACAAAATAGATAAGATAAAACCACAAATTGACAGCACATGATGGCAAAAATGTGGAGAAAGCCAACTCTCCTCCATTGCTGGTGGGAGTGTGAACTTGTACAGCCATTTTGGAAATCAATATGGCAGTTTTTTGGAAAATTGGAAATCTATCTACCTCAACACTCAGCTATACTACTCCTGGCATATACCCAAAGGATGCTTCATTATCCTGAAAGGACACTTGCTCAAATATGTTCACAGCAGCTTTATTTGTAATAGCTAGAAACTGGAAACAACTTACATGTCCCTCAAGAGAAGAATAAATAAAGGAAATGTGGTACATTTATACAATGAAGTAATACTTAGCTGTTAAAAAATCAGGAAATTTGCAGGAAAATGGATGGAACTATAAAAAAAAGTCATTCTGAGTGATGTAACCCAGACCCAGAAAGACAAAAATTGTATGTATTCACTTATAAGTGGATATTAGCTGTAAAGAATAACTATGCCTCAATCCACAGACCCAGAGAAGCTAAATAACCAGGAGGACTTTATGAGTTCTTTTCCAAATCTATAGACAGGCTTATGAATACCATCCTCTAGATCTTTTGAAACCATAAATAATGATAATTCTTTAAGTCTAAAATACTTTTAGTTATAGTGCTGAAAGCAAAAGTCTTCAGTGTTGAAATCTTTAAAGCCACACGCAATATTTTCTTTGAGAGAGGAGGGCATGTAAAACAGAAAGACAAACTTGAGGGATAACTTATAGTGCTTCCATATGTGCAAAAGAGTTTCACTATGTTGAACAAAATTCAGAGAGAATATGTATGGAAGACAAATTGGACTTTGTCTAAGAGCTAGGATAAACCTATTTCTCATACTAGCTCTGATATCAGATCTCCAAGTTCGTAAGCTTGCAAACATGGTAGAGACAAATTAAGGTTTTGAACAGCCTGATAAAAAAGACATGGGTTGTCTGCCCTATTTCAGGTGTCTGAAGTTAAGAATAATACCCCAAGTGATTACACACTTGTCTTCTTTTTTTTAATAATTTATTTTTTATTTCTTCAAGTTACATCTCAATCACAATCCCCTCCCTACTCCCCCCTCCAGTCCCACCCTTCCACCCTCCTCCCCCTCAGCCCCACCATCCTCTTCCCTTCTTTTTTTTTTTTTTTTTTTAGTTTAAGGTATTTATTTTTCCCCCCAA
>CAJQZJ010034182.1:391463-402181 GCA_907164525.1 Lophiomys imhausi
TGAAGCAAGTGGTTTTTCTTGCCAAGAGAATGGCTTACCACCAATTTAATCATCTCCCACTGGAGATTCTTCGATGCTCATCTTCTACTTGGAGTAATATAGGGGGTGCTGTCAGGAGCTGACATGTCTCGATATCAAAAAATCTTAAGTTAAGAAAACATCTTTGAATGCCATATTCTGCAGATCTCTTGAGGTTTTTGAAGATGCCCTATCTATCTCTTATATTTAGATAAGCAAATATTGCTTGTCTCTTAGCAACTTGATTTCTGAGTAGCTTCGAAAATAACTGTGATAAACTGTCATAGTAACTAACAAAATGACACGTTTTCATGACTATTAGTTTCCGTTTCTTAATTAACCTAAACAGTTTATGTTGGTTGGTAGCGAGAGGTCAAAACTTGACATTTCATTTTTAAGTATTACTACAAACAATACCTTTAAGAAGCGTTACCCTTAATTTTGTATCAATATACAAAGATCAGTACCGATGTAGCCCAATACAATCTTAATTTTACATTAATATACTAGGGTCAATACCATTGTGGCCAAATATAATCTTAATTTTGTATCAATATACAAAGATCAATAGCGATGTATTCTTGGTCAACCAAATTTATAGTGTGATTTACCATGGGATCCTTTCGTGTAGCAAGACAATAATCTACAAGACATGGACCAAGTTGGTGGGAGTAAACTCAATTGACATCCATCAACTTCAGTGCTGTTTCTCTCATACTTAAGGCACAGATAAAGGAAGGAGAAAGCTTTTGGTTTGGTTGATACAGACCTTTGTGAGCCTCTCTGGAAAGCATTTTGATAATTCAATTTCCAATCTGTATGTATTCCTAGCAGGTGTATGTATGCAGAGGAGAAAATGAGACGTCAAAGGGCTAAACAAATCACTGTTTGAATTCCAATAAAGATAAATATTTTAAATCACCAGATCAACTATGGGATCTGGGACTTTTGCTTCATCACTGGTCCATCTCTTAATTCATTTATGAACTCAGTGAACATTTCAGAACACCCAACTGACAAAACTCACAACACAAAACAAAATGCACTGACTCTTTAAACTTTATATTTCAGGGGAAAATGCATATTAGTTTCAAATTATGTCTTCTTCTTCCATGTTTTTTTTTTAAACTATATTGACAAAATTACTAGCATGATGCCCCAATACCAATCAATCATGAACACATGCATATATTCTCCTTTGCATAACTGAAGGACACAGGAAAGATTGTCTTAAAAACTCTACTTCTTTCTCATTAAACAAACATTTTGTGGTAAGATTTTAAAGCAGGCAGATTTACAGTGTATCTTTACAATGCTTTGTGGCCTTGAGGTGTAGTTTAGTGGAAGACTGCTGCTCCAGCATTCATGATACCCAGGCTTGAGACATATTTAGTGAGGAATAATTTCATGAATTATGCTTCAGACATATCTCCATAGTGTAATGTGAATTGTAACTCATACACTGGTAATTACCAGGCATTTGTTCCTATGTACTAGGGGCAGAAATTGCTGAGGAATGCCTTTATGACCCATTTGAAGACTGCGAAACACTTGGCCTTTTACACAGAAGCTGTTGGTGGCCCACACCTGAAGGCATGTTTGTGACTCAGAGGTGACAGAACCAAGGCCCCAGAGTTAGCTTTTTCAGCCCTTTTTAAGGAATGAACTCACATTCTGCTTGTCCCTTGAGCTCAGCAAAAGCATATTGTAGCTAACTAATAGCCCGAGCCTGAGTATGCAGAGCAAAGGTAGATTTGCCAGTTTCTGTTTACATAGTTTTTCATGGATCTCTTGTAAGCAACCATATCATCTCCCTAAAAAAATATATATTTTTTTAGATATTTGTCTACTTAATGATACTTAGCTGTGAAGATTTTACCCTTTCTTCAAATCATGGTCACTGTGACAAATTGGTTTATAAAACTCACATGTTTGATGCTAGCTAATATATTTTCTACATACTATATATGCAGTTTGGGTGAAGTGGCCCAGCATGGGGCATTGTTAGGTTATAATCTTATGATTCATACATCACAAGCCTGTAGTCATGTAGGCCTTCCTGTTATTGAAATCTGTGTTGTTTATAACTAAAAAAAAAAAAAAAAAAAAAAAACCACAGTAAAACTGTCAATAAATGAGCACAAAGTAAGAGGTAGTAATCTTTTTTCTTCAGATATTAACTTCAAATGTGTTCTATGGCTTTTTAGGGTTGACTATACAGACCAAAGACACATTGAGTCAATGCTCCAATACAGAGCATTTAGCAAAAGAATTGAATATTATTTTTGCTGCTATACAAGATTTTTTAAATCATTTTTTATTTCCCAAAGAAATTTAAATCTTAATTTCTCTTTAATTTTTTTTCTTGATCTTTTGATATAAGGGCTCATGTATCTTCAGCTCACCTATGTAGCTGAGGTTGACCTTTAACCCCTCCTCCTCTGGCTTCTGCTTCTCCAGCGTCTCACCAGTCCCCATGTGTGCAGTGCTGGGAATTTAACCTTAGGCTTCTTTCATGCTAGACAAGCAGTCTATCCACTCACCCACATCAGTTGTGCCTCTTAATTTTTTCTTTCTTTGAAAAAAAATTTGTGAACTTCACATCATGCATCCTGTTCCCTTCCATCTTCCACCTCCCCCGAGACCCACCCTCCACCCTTGCAATCTGTTCCAGCATAAAAAATAATAGCTCTTTGTGGAAGCTGTAGTGTGTCGCAATATGTCCCACACTATTCCCCTTTGTCCATACATTCTGCTTGCAAATGTTAATTATAATGACTCCTTGGTCTGGTACGAGGCCCCTGGTTTCCGCTACTCTGTCAGTACTGGAACCTCACTGGAACTCCTCTCAGATATGACATAACTGTCCTGTGTCATGGAGATACTGCAGTCCTGGGTTGTGGAACTGGCCTCTTCTTGCACTCCAGCAGTTCATCCATGGGGTGATGTTGGGATGGGCCAACTCAAAGCCCTGGTTCTGGAACTGCAACCCCCACTTGCATAGCTAATTCTATTATGTAAAGGTGCAGGGCCTGCTTTCCCAAGTGCTGCAGCATCTGAGGGGCAGGGACAGCTCTCCTGATCTTATGACCCCATCTAGGCCAGGTCTCCTGTCGGCCAATGATGGTGAGGGCAAAAGGGAGGGAGGGCATCACTCCCTAACCAAAACTACCACATAGCAGACAGAAGGCAGGGCTGGCTCTCCCACACTCACTCCCTCAGGATTGGCTTATCCACAACCCCCACATTTAGGGACAGGCAGAGTTTTTCTAGTTTCTGGTTTGTTTCCTGTCCTGAGAGCCCATCTGGTGCTTGCCTGGTACTAGTCTGGTAGTCATTACAGGCTACCCCATGGCAACAAAGTGGTATTGGTATCCAACTTTCTTTTTTTTTCCCCCCAGGAATGTTAGGTTACTATTCATTCAGATGTTCATAGGTCAAAACACTGAATATAGATATAACCTCTCTCCTCTCTGCTCCCTATTGATGCACATATGACACAGCAGTCACATCTGCAATGCCTCTAGGGACAGTACCTCTTAATTTTTTATTTTATTTATTCATTTATTGATCTATTTGTTTGTTTGTTTGTTTATTTATTTATGTGCTTGTTTGTTTATTTGACGTGATGTTCTCCTGTGTATTTCTCAAATAATTACCCACAGGCTACTCTATAAACAGTAGCATCTGTTGAAATTAGTTGGTGTACACTGGTGTACACTCCAAATTATTTTCTCTTTCCTTGTTGGGCTCTAAGTGTGTTAACACATTAAAGCACTGAGAATAGCAAGTATAACTCATACAGAAGATCTGCTCCAGCTTAGCCAGAGAAAATTCCAGCATAGGTAAAAGGAGGTGGACCCATAATTCCACCAGTGGCCAAGGAGATACTGGCATTTGATAGTTTCTGGAAGAATACCATTAATGACGTGACACCTTGGTAGGCTTACCACACATCAGAACAAGCCCAAACTCCAAGACCAGCTGGGCAACACAGACTAAACTTGATGGAGAGAGAAGTAGAAATCATCTCAAGGTTGTGTGGGAAGGAATAGAAAGGTGTTATGGTGATTATGATTGGGGTTAGGATGAATATGTTCAAAATATATTATGTGGAATTCTCAAAGAATTAAAAAAAGTATTAAAGAGAAAGAAACCTCATCCTATTTGTTTAATACAGTTTCTCAAATTATTTGCTTACATGGAGATTTTGAATTAAAAATTCAATTCACAAAGAAAATGAATTAAAATGATGGTGTGTAGAGTGCATCTATTTAGTTTGGTCTTTTTTGAATTTTATTTATTTTTTAATATTTATTTATTACTTCAGGTTACATCTCCATCTCAGTGTCTTCTTTCTGCCCCTCCCAGTCCTGCCCTCCCACCCTCTACCCTCATCGTTTCCATCCCACTCCTCTGGAGTGGTATGTCCCTATATATCAGTCCCCCACCCCATTTCAGCAGTCATATGAGGGCCAAGTGCTTCCTCATACACTGGGGGCCTACAAGGTAGCACCACTAGGGCAAAGTGTCTCATTGATAGGAAACAAAGTCTATGTTCCTGTTTCCCTTGGTGCATTGGTTGTAGTTTGGTCTTTTGTTGCCTGTGTATGCTCCCTTATATTTCTTTGTAGAGATAACTTTATATTAAAATAAAGAAAAATCAAACTTTCTGGATAAGTACATGAACAATATTTACATCTTAACCATCACTTATAAAGCACTGGCTATTATAGTATTTATCACAGGATAACAAGTCTTATAGAATTCTGTCTCTGAAATTTTTTTTTAGGTCTTCTCTTATTATGAATACCAAATGCAGCTAAGTATCTGTAGAATGAATGGGATGAGTCTCAGTAAATTTCCAGCTTAACAGTAATATCCTCTTGTCTAGAAATTGAGGTCTGATGTTACCCTGTTTAGTTTTCAGTACTGCACTCAATTAGGAGTGACTCTAACTATTCTATTCAATATATGGCACAACACATGAGATGATTTTAGAACAATAAAGCTATCTCAATGTAATTAAACTTTTTTAAATAAACTTTTGTTTCTGTCTTTGTCCTACCTGCTTTTCTTTAATACTATACACTAAGATTGGGACACCATCTTCTCATCTATTTAGCTTTTCTTAATGTGTTTGTGTTCATGCACGCATGCCCATGCATGTGCATGTACAGAGCTGCTTCTCCCCCATCCCAATGCCCTGGAGGTATAGCAGTACAAGTTAATGTCCAGTTTTTTAAATGGGAGTTCCTGCATTTTGAACTCAGGTCCTCATGCTTGCACATTAAGAACTTGACTACCTAGCCATCATCCTAGCCCATCACTTTGATTTTGACTTCCACTGAATCTCCCCCCTTTAATTTGCTTGCCAATTTTTCAGTCTATGTTTCTTCCTACTTCCATGACGTTTATTTTAAGAGGAGGAAGTATGGCAATTTTGTTGGCTCCTTTATCTGTTCCTGTCAATCAACTAACTCTCTTTAAAAAAGTGACCTTTTATCTTTCTTATCAAGAAGGGTGTGGACAGGAACATTTTGGAAACTTGACAAATAAAGTGAGTGCTGAAGATGTTCAACTTCAAATGTTTTTTTTTAAATTATAACTCTGCTTTATATTTTTAATTTTTAATCTAGATTAAACAGTAGCAGCTGTACATTTTTATATATACTATGTATTGACATTTTTATATATACTTAGATTTGGTTGACCTTCTTTATACACACTCTCCCCACTCTACATACCTCATCAACATTTAAATTCTTTTGGTTCCTTTGTTTGTTTTTGAGACAGGGTTTCTCTGTGTAGCTCTGGCTGTCCTGGACTCTCAGAGAATCACCTGCCTCTGCCTCCTGAGTGCTGGGGTTAAAAGCATACACAACCATGCCCTGCTAACATTTAATTTTTTTTATTTTTTTTATTTTTTAGTTTTTCAAAACAGGGTTTCTCTGTGTAACAATACTGACTGTCTGGCACTCACTTTGTAGACCAGGCTGGCCTTGAACTCATAGAGATTCGCCTGCCTCTGCCTCCTGAGTGCTGGATTAAAGGCATTCACCACAAGGCCCAACTCAACATTTAAATTCTTTATCACTTATATCAATACTAAAACATCCTGGAGGTTCTAATATGTTAGTTTTAATTAAATTTTAGTTTTGTAATTCTTTTAATTTTTTAAATATTACACTTCATTTTTATTATAACAAAGAGAGATCATTTGGATTTCTCAGATATATTAACTTTTTTAACTTTTAAGTATTTCACATGAATCCACTTGGGGTTTGTTGTCATATACAGTAGAAATTTGTGTCTGGGTTTTTTGTTTTTTGTTTCTTCTCAAAGATGAAACTCTAAACTCTGTCACCTACAATCAGTCATGGTTCTCTTTACTTTCATTTACTTGAAAATACTGGTGTTATCCACCCACACACTTAGTCTTAGAACCCCACAAAACCTCATCATGCCTCAAGCAGTAGCTAGCGCTGGTAGCTAGATGCTTTAAATTGTGGGCATCTTTTTTTTTTCCTGCTATCTTTCATTAAGGTAACTTTCTGTTCACTGTCATATTTACCTACATGTGCAATGCTATGGCTTCTGTTGGGAAGTATATAATCATATCATTTTAAACCTATTAGTAATAAATTTATGTATTGGAAAACACTCTACAGTCAGGAATAGCACATCAGAAAACTTCTATAGTTTAAAGACCAAGGAAGGAGTTGGATATAACTTCCATAAGAAAAATACCCTAGACCCTGTGAGGGGAGACCCAGGGATATTAAGGATTCCTGAGGTTGGAAGATTGAGGCTTTATTCTTTTAGGTTGTATTTAGAAACCTACTATGTTATTCTTCTCAGCCACAGCAGCTTCCAACCTAGCAGTCATAAAGCTGACATGGAAATCCTTCTCCATCTTTGTCTGTCAAACGTTTATATATGTCTCTTAGATGGTTCCTAGCATGGATTCTTTTTATTTTCTATGAATTCTATGAATTCCAAGAACAAGAGTAAAAACCCATAATTAAACTCATTGGGACACACACACACACACACACACACACACACACACACACACTGAAATGAGTTATGAAAACTGAAAGGTGAGGAGACTCTGTAAAAAAATATTAATTAAATTACTTACTAGTATTTTTATTATTGTTAATTGGTTTGGCGGTTGTTAATTCTCATCCAGACATTATAAACGAGCACACAGAGACCACATGGATTTTAACAAGCCTTGGCCTGAGTTGTGCAATCCTAGCCCATCTAAGCTAGCTCTTAATTCTATTACCCAAATATGACCCCAGATATACATACGTCCCCTTGGACTGTCATTCTCCATGATATGCCGATGTTCCTGGCCATGTGGAATGAGGTTCTTTTTCCTAACCCATGGCGTGTGTCTTCCTTCTTCCTGCTCCTTGGCTGGAATGAATTCTTCTGTTTAAAGCACAGGATTCCTGTTCTAATCACAGGAAGTCCTACCTTTTTCTGTCTTTGCCCAATCTCAGGTCTCGGCATTTTATTTAACCAATTGGAGTCAATGTAAGTAACAGACAGAAACCAGGACCAATTAATTAACATTTAGAATGCTTAACACTACCCCAACAGGACTCTGCAGCTGTCAATGCAGGAAGGCCATCACCTGTAAAGACATAAGAATGAAAACTTGGTTCAGATTGACTTTGTCAACCTGGATCAGAGTTGGGATGTAGGATGCTGGGTGATGCATTGTCAGCATATCTCAAACACAATTCAGTTTGGGAAAATTTCCAGGCAACAATCATTCTAATTCTAGTGCACAACAAAGCTTAAGATATGACTACTTAGAAACTCCTTTACAAAGTATATGTGCCCAAGAGTGTGAGTTCTACAGCTAAAAGGTCTAGGATCTATTGTCATCTCTGACTGATAACATAGATATTAGCAGGCTATAAAATACATGTGACCTCTCCCCTAAGGATAAGTTCTATCAACTGGAAACTAAAGATAAAAGGCCTAAAAATGGAGAGTCTGAGATAAACACTCTAGGGGATTTGGGTGAGGTCTGTCTCTATAGCACAGTTGGGTAAGGTCCTCCTTCACAGATAGCAAAAAGGTCACCAGGCTGTTAACAATATCCACTCCAAGTCTTCTGAGTGGAAAACAGGTATTTCCTCCTTTGAGGAGAGGACCCTATGAGCTTAATATTCCTGGTTCCCCAGTGCTTTGTGGGTGCAAGGGCCTTTGTGTACCCACAGGAAGGAAACCACCTGGACAGCAGAAGAGGACCATCAGAAGTGAGGTAGAAATAGAGTGATGGGAGTTCATATTATCAAAATCTTATGTCTAATTGGGAAAGTATGTTATACCTTATAACTTTCATAATTGTATCATAATTATTAAAAATGAATTATGAGTTCTGGGAGAAGGGGGAAAGGGTGGGAGGGTGGTGCTGGAAGGGGTGGAGGGAGGGGACTGAGATGGAGATGTAACTTGGAGTAATAAACAAACATTAAAAAATCTTATGTCTTTGGGTGAAAATGTCACAATGAAACCATTATGTATAATTGACGTCTTCTAATAAAAGGAATAATTATATTGGGACTAGACGTACAGTTTGGCCACAGAGCACTTACCTAGCATATAGGAGGTCTTGGGTTTGATCTCCAATTGAAAAAGAATCAAAGGTAATCAGGACATTAACCACCAAATGCTACAAACTGAATAGATCTATTTGACTGAATATTAGAAAAGATAAACTTGCTTTCTTATTTGTTTCTTGAGATTTCTCCTAGTCAGTTTAAGAATACTGAGGAAACTACAATATCTGTCCCTTCTCATTTAATTTGAACTTTCACAAAATGTGTTTAATAAATACCCATTTTGTAACAAAGTATTTGTCTTTTTATTATATTTTTATAGATTATGGGTTTCAAATGAAGCACAGAATTGGTTCGAATTATCTTAAAATTAAAAATAAAAAGAAAGAAAAGAAACACAGGACTGGGGAGATGTAGCTTAGTTAGCAGCATGTTTGTCTAGCATACAAGAGGCACCAGTGCTACATACACAGGGCATGGTGGCACATGCTTATAATTCCAGCCTCTGGGAGGTGGAGATAGGAGGATCATAAGTTTAAAACCATCCTCAGCTAAACAGCAAGGTTGAGTATAATCTGAAGTATGTGAGACTCTATCTCTGGTAAATACTTAATACATAAAAACAAAAACATAATACAGAGGGACCCACATCTGAGAATTTTTTTTTTATCTCAGTGAAGTGAGGGTTTGTATCTCTTTGCAGTTTCTTGGAGTTTTGGGTAAGCTTTCCCCTGTAGGGCCTCATCCATGCTAGGCAGGGGTTCCACCACTGAGCTATAGATTTCAGGATTTACCCTGCCCTTTAGCTTTCTAGATAAACAAGTGAGTTTGAGCCAACTAATCTTGCTATTAGAGTAAACTAGCAATGTGAAGATTCCAAACTCTTCATTAATAAACACCACTAGAGACCTGGAGAGATGGTACAGTTAATAACATTTTCTATTCAAGCACAAGTTCTGATCTCTGACAGTGATATAAAAAGCCAAGTACAATGGCATGTGCCTATTGTTCCAGCACTTGTGGGGCAGGGACAGGAGCATCCTTGAGCTCACTGTCTATCCAGTTTAACCTATTAACAAACTCAGGGTTCCATGAGTGACCCTGGTTCAAAAAACTGTTTAAAGTACAGGTGAAAAAGACACTTGATGTTGACTTCTGGCTTTCACGCATAAATGCACACAGATACATACATACATACATACATACATATATATATGAATATATATATATATATATATGCCTGCACACCCACCAACATGCACGTGCACACATGCACTTTTACATATATTCACACAAAAAGAATAAGAGAAGAGAACAGAGAGGAAGAGAAGGAAGAGAAGAGAAGGGAAAAGGAGTCTTCATGAAATGTTTCATGCCAGGTGTGTTATTTCCTAATCAATATGATGGACTTCATTCTGGTAAAAGGAAAAAAAAATACAACAGTTTTTCCATGTCAAAGAAACTCATATTTACTAAATTTCCCATTTTAGTTTTCTTTTATAATACAGAAAAAAAATCTCTAGAATCACAAGGCTGGTCCTACAGATCATAAATGGAACCTAGGTTGCCTCACATAGATCCTCAAGTGTTCTAGCCATTAGCATGGGGCTAAATGTTGCATTCATAGATATTAGGGAGAAGCTGGTTGTGGTGGATAAGGCCAGCAGTAGCCATTGTATTACATGATGGGGAGAAAAATAGAAACAAAATTTGAGTCCATAATGGACAGAGAATGGGAGAGCTGGACATTCCGAAGCCTTTTCATTAATATGACACATACATTGAAAAAGAAAAACCCAGTAATATTGAAAGAACCATAGATTACTTTCTGTGGGTTTGGGGAGTTTAGGTTTATTTACTTCCATCAAAATGTACATAGGTCAAAGCTAGTAGGATATTCTTTTATGTATTTAATTGAAAGAAGTATGTTGTTAAATCCATGTCTCTTTTTCTCTCTATCCTTTAAGATTGGTATGGTGACCTATCAGACAGTGAGTTTTTTTTTTTTCATTTTACCTGTGTGTATATACATGTATGGACTGTGTATATTCAGGTGCTTTTGTACCGTGTGTGTGTGTGTGTGTGTGTGTGTGTGTGTGTGTGTGTGTGTGTGTG
>CAJQZJ010034182.1:412166-452111 GCA_907164525.1 Lophiomys imhausi
TGTGTTTTTCTAATTTTTACTATACGTGCTATTGAAGCAAACAGTATGGGAGGTTCTGAGCCAAGGATTTTTCTTACACTCATGTCTACTGCCAGGCCCAAAGGAAATTCTGTTTCCTCAAATTCTAAAAGGCAGAAGGGACAAGCAGCTATCTGTGGTATGTATTAGCCCACCAAAGTGCATGCTGACCTCCAGGCTCCCTCAATACCACAAATATCTTTTATTTATTTCAAAGTTGCTATCTCACCTCCTCTCCTACCTTAAGCTCCTTCCAACTCAGGAGTCTCTCTCCTCACAGCTACTCATTCTTCTTATAACACTGTTTTCTTCAGTTTGCTTCTCAGTTTTGCTCTCTCTCCCCTCCCCTCCCCCCCCCCTCCCCTCTCTCTCTCCCTCTCTCCTCCTCTCTCTCTCTCTCTCTCTCTCTCTCCTCTCTCCTCCTTCTGTCATGGACAGGTACACTCTGCTGGCCAAGTTACATCTACTTCTTTTTCTCTCTTCTCTGAACTCTTCCAGATACCTCTGGCTGTTTCCTTTCTCAAACCCGCAATAAAAACATCCCCTAAATCACAAGTTCATGTCCTCAGCTTATGCAGCTCTCAACATTTTGACAGTTTGAGGAAACTGTAGCTTCTGGATTCTGGAACTCCCCCTTATGGCCCCTAGAAGGAGAAAGAAATCCTCTAGATGTTCTTCAGGTAAGAAGAAAAAGACAGGTGGAAGACATTCAGCTTGTCTTCCAGAATCCAGGAAATTCAACATTTAACACCATTAATATTTAAATAACTATCTTGTTCTATATTGGATATAATTAGGAATGGTTTGAAGATGGAGATGAATTAATTTTTAATGATAAATTAATATTTAATACTCAGGCACAATGCTAGATCCGTTACTTACATTTTCACATTCAATTTAGTCCTTAAGACAATTTATAAATGAGAGATACATTTTCCAATTTCCTTTTAAGGAAATAGCATTCTGAGATTTTGAGTTACAGAGTCAAGTTTATACACCCAGGAATGACAGGCATAGCATTTGACTGGTCTTATTTACTTGCTCTTCATATTTGTTGGAATAATAATACACTGGTGCCCTCTTCATGCACTTTCCTATCTGAACATTTTGTTTTCTGTAATACAGGAAAAAAACCTATGAAGAAAATTTGAATCTTATGTCCCTTCAACATTATATGACCTGCACATTTTTCTACCCTGATAGCATTATCACATAAGTGAATTTTAAGGTAGAATAGATGAGAGATTCTTCTTCCAGTTGTATGACAGAATGGGCTCTTGGGATGGCCCTGGGAATGAAAACAATTGAAAATTTCAATATTCTAAATATAATTGGAGATTAGAGGGGAAGAGCAATGGAGAGCAGAAGGTAGGGACATGTGAAAAGGACAATGATTGGTAACAATTTTATCAAAATACAAATTTTAAATAAAGAAACTCATTTTTCTCAGACAGGGCAAACAAACAAACAAACCCCATAATGTGAGATTGACTCTGTAATTATCAAGGGCCAGTTTTGTCAATTCTCACGTGTCTTTTAAGTATATAAGACTTACTATTTCTGCATTAAATTTTTCCCCAAACCATGTTTAATTAATTGTGAAAATCTGTTGAAAATAAATGTAAAAGTCTAAAGACTATGATAATTGATATTCTGTAATGTTATTTCAACAATATCAGTTCCTGGCCACTCTTACTTTGTCTAAGCCCTTTACATATTTTTTTAAACCCCTTGGGTAGTTTTGAGAAAAATCATGACATCATAACATCTATAATTTATGTCTATTTTAAAGATAGCAAATATCATATATTATAACCTCAACATTTACATTTAATCTAAGTTTAATATAAGAAGGAAACTTCATATCTGTAATATTTTGTCTTAGATAAAAAATAAACTCACACTCAAAATTGAATGATCCTGACTGTATATTATGTCCAATTGACAAACAAATTTTTCTAGTTGCCTAAAAATGTACTAATCATTTCATTTTTCTCTAACAGAGATGAGTTTGGTTTATCATTGGCTGTTGTAACATTGCTACTTAGTCACTTAGTATATATTAGTATCTATGTACATTAGTATATATATTAGTGTATGTATATTACTATATATCTTTTCAAGGTCTTTACTATTTAGTTGTCTTTATCCATGGTTAATAGCCAAAGCCACAGGAAATAGTATTGGAAATACATTCCTGATCTGACCACATTGTCACAGGTAAGTTTTGCCTGAATACCATGCCAACTTAAGTCTCACATTGTTCATGAGTCAGTGTTCGCAATTTTGCATAAACCTAGCAACCTCCCATGTCACTGCCTTATGCTATCCTTGTCAATTACATTTTGAAGATAGTAATATCCCCAAAATAAATACCCTTAGTCTACTCTGTAGGCATTCCTCAACTTGATACACATACAGACATCTGTATAGCTTTAGACTGCTTATGGCATATTGTGACTAGCGTCATGGCTATTTCAGTGACAAACTATGTTTGAACTTGAATCACAAGATATAATTCAACATAAACAAGGAGAGAATAGGAACAGTGGCATGAGCCCTAGTATAATTATAATCTCAAAAAAAGAAATATAATAAAAAGACACTCAGAATTGGATTTTTCTTTTGTTTCTCCTTTTGAGAGTTATCCTTAAGTTTCTAAAATGCAGCAAGCTGATTTCACTAAATATAGATGTAGTATTAACCACAAATAACATACTAAATTTTGGAATTGCTGTCAAACTGGAAATATACTTTTGGCAAGTCCTCCTTCATAAACTATGATGGCCTTTGGGAGGAAACATCAAACTAAACACCTCTGGAATTAAGGCAGAGAAAATGATTAGAAAATGTAAATTTAGCAATTTTTAAATCTGAAACAAGATGACAAGAATAGGAGAAAATTTTAAGGAAACATTAAAAAAATTAACCTTAAAGTTAGACAAGATATCTTCACAAAATATCCTCTGTTGCTTCTAACACATGGTCATTATATAAGCCAGGAAAGCCGCTGGTCTGCTTATTTGGCTAGTGGCCGAATTCACCAAATGATGAGTTAACTCTCCTTCCCTGTCACTCACCAACCCCTGAGTTCTCATGTGTCAGCTGTTTGGTAGATAGCGGAGTGCTCAACTGGCATTTGTCCAACAAGGACAATCATTTTAAGCTGTATATAGAAATAAAATATTCATAAAAAACCCATTAACACATGATGGAGTTGACTCTAGAGATCATTAGGAATGATCCATTGAACAAGTTACCTCCATGGGAGGTGTTTCTGTATCTACGATGTGATTGCTTATCCAAATTTCCAATTAGGACAGGATATTGCTCTACTCTCCTATTGATCACATTCTCCCTGGTGAAATCCTGAATAGGTATCTGGATACAGATATTATGTAATCTTAGAATATATAAATAGGTTATCTTTTCCCACATATACCCCAACCTAAAGGAGTTGCTTTCTTTAGCTTTTACTTTTGAAGACTTCCAGTTAAATGAATTAATTCCCCCATGAGAAACTATGTAATGATAATTATGTCAAATTATATTTTAAAAGAAAATAAAACTTCCATTAGTTTGAAAATCAGAATTCTTCAATGGTTCCCTCCTGACCAGTGGACAAAATACGAAATATTAAAAAGCTGATATCAAGCCAGAAATTGTATTTCTAATGACATTGCCCTTGTCACCAACATACTGCTTGAATTCATGGATAGTTGTACATTTCACATTTTGTATACTCACAGTGACTAGTTTAATTACTGACATTACAATAATTTATAGGCATATAATCTACTAATTAAAGAAAGAGTAACAAGCTTGATTAGCTTTGGTAAAAGGTTGGCTTTCTTTTCCACATGTCTATGTCTAAATCACCTTGACATCCAGCTGGCATCAACTTGCTGGCTCATAGACAGCTATCCTGCTGGTCACCTGTGGAGTCTGTAGGGAAAGACAAAGGGAAAAAATGTATTTGGGCATGTGGAGGTCTCTGAATGATCACAGTGCACACATGATGCTCAAGAAAAGAGTCCAATATCTCCATCTTTTGGTCAAGAATTTAAAAATAAAATAGCAGTGAATGGAATGAATGGCTGGTTTCCATAGACACAGATCATTTGTATAATAATCACCGCCAAAATTTCCTAGAAAATAAAAACTGTAACCAAGGGTTGACAGTGAAACTTTGTTTTTAGACTGCTTTTCTAGAATGTACAAAGTCCTGGGGTGAGTTTCCATTACTACATATACAGAGGTGGTGGTGCATGTCTATAATTATAGCATTTTGTAGGAGAATCAAGTATTTGAGGTCATTTACTATATAAAAACTTCAAGACCATGTGGGATCTATAAGACCCTGTCTTAAAAATGTGAAGCAAATCAAAACCCATAATACAAACCCATGATTTATTCAAAATATATTTTTCTTCCTTTCCAGAATATTCTATAAATTTACTTGTTATTTTCTTCTTTTTCTCCTATTGAATCATACTAGCTACAATAGTCTCTAGGTAAACAAAATGTCAGTAACACAGAATGCTGAATAAGGAAAAGACATGGCATTTTAATTTTATTGTCAGCACTAACTGATCAACTAGTTATCACATTGGTTATTTTTTCCTCAGTTTTATTTTTATATCTAGATCATCTATAGCTATCATCATTGTACTTAATCCTGTATGCAATGAACAAATGTATATATATTTAGTTCCTATGTACATGTTAGTATTATATACTTATACATTGTATTTATTTACATTTACTGTATATTATATAATAAATATATGTACTTACATTTACTATATGCCTGACATGAACTTATTCATTCTTTATCATATTTTTGATGGCAATATCTAGAATTCTGGAAATGCATATCCTTCATTCATTCAAGCATGTGAATGTCCTTCAACCTCAAAGGACAAAATGAGATAGTTCAGAAAAGTTATAAACCCTTCCAAAAATTAGAATGATATAGCCCAGGACTGATCTTGTATAGAATTTGCATATTTATGTATATCTATTAAGTTATGAATTGATGAAATCTCAGAATACCACAAAGCTGCAGCTGTTACAATTTCACACCTTGGATGGTTATTGATTTTGAATTCTAGTGTGTTTTGGGGAAACTTCTTCAAGCCCAATTCAAACATAGTATTTGCAAAGGGACCTGCTGGCTGCTTATGAAATGAACTGGAAAATTGGGTCAATTAACAGACCAATTCAGAATAGATTTCCCTAAAATACCTACAATATGAAAATCAGTTTTACATGACTATCTAAACTGTGGAATCTGTGGTATATTAATATGCCCCACGCTGAGCATGTGAAGCAGGAGTACTGCAGATCTCACAATATGTGTTTTCTTAGCAACTCACTTCTAGTGAGTGAGGCTGCTACTTTAACAGATACTTAGCCCAAAGAAGGAACACAGTCTGTCTCTTCTAGTCTATCCTTGAGTATACCTTGGTGACAGTCCCTTCACTGGGCATGTGGTTCATACTTGTGCTTAGGTCATTACACTGTGTAGCGTCTAAAATTCTAATGCTGCTTTTGGTCCCTCTGATTTCCATCTGGAACCTTGGACTGGTTGTGCCCTATTCGACTTTGCAGTTCTAAGCTATCTGGCCAACCTCACCTTCTGTTTGTAGCATTCATATAGCTTATGGCTGTTTCTACATCTAGGAAGGCATCTACTATTCCTAATTCTTGTTTGTAAATGTAGAATCTTAAAATTGCCAAAATATATTAATTTAGTATGTTAAAACTAACTTTAGAGCATGTTAGCCCCAGCTTGATGTATTTTAACTAGCTAAACAATGTTTATCACAAAGACCTTGAATGAATCATATAGCAATGGTTACTTTCGGTGTTCTGTCATTTTACCTTTCTAGTTCAGAAATCAACTGGGCCTGCATCTCTTCAAATTCTTCTGGACATGCTGGTTTTCTTTCTTTGCTACCAATACAGGTACATGTAACTTGATCTGATAGTCACCATATTTCTGGGGTTCAAATCTTGAAGTGTAGGTTCAGTCCTTTCTGCAACCTGCATTTTATTTTGTTCTTCCATAATTTATTTCCAATTGTAGATTTATGACCTTTGGAAATTTTACTGCCCAACAAAAGGAACATTTTAGTAGATTAATAACCTTTGCTATTTTACTCAGTGCCTCTACATGGGGCTAAGTGTCTGTTAAAGTAGCAGCCTCACTCCATCACTGGATGTGAGTTGCTGAGAAAACATATATTGTCTTCTAAATGAGAATGAGAAAGAAAATCTCCAGACTTTTCTTTCTATAATATGTACAAATATTTAGCTACTAAAATGCATTGTAAACCACTTTTCCAATTGAATAAACCTCTCTTACTAATGAATTAAGCAAAGCTTGGAATGCATTTAATATTTTAATCATGATTATGCGAATTTTGAAAATTACTAATAATATATGAGTCCCTATATTATAAGACATTGGTATTATATTACACACCCAAATTACACTGCCCTTTTATCAAGTCAGGAATCCATTTTTCTCTTTTGGAAGGGTGGATAAACATAGATATGAAGTATTAAATTCATTAAAACTATATATATATATATATATATATATATATATATTTATATTCCAGAAAGTTACAAAGGAAGCATTGGAGGTAGTTGCCTTAAGGGGACATAGTAGACACAGTTGATCTAAAAGTAAATATATATGTAAATACTGGGTAAAAAGGTTTAAGCAGGGGTAGGGTTGGAGAAACAGGAGTACATAAAATGAAAAGTGTATAACAATGATATAGAAGCAAATTATACTATTTTATGACAAAGAGTTTGTAGGGAGATATTATACATATTGTGGGTTATTTAAACAAAAAATTCCATTCTATCCTAAAAATTATAGGATAATTTCCTATAAGTTGGTGGTCATATGTTCCTAAAACAATACAAGCTCCTGCCATTCTTCTTGGTTGCTTACCAGACCTAGACAGCAAAACCTTATGACGGAGGACAGTGCATAGTTCAGTTGAAAGGTACAAAGAAATAAAGCCAGAATTAAGCTCAAAGCTCCTTCCTTGCTCATAAGCTTTCATAGCACCAGAACATCTCATGTAAGCTGTCAAGGGAGAGAAATCATCAACAGTCTCACCCAGCTGTGAACCCTATAAACTATAACCCCTACTTGCTGGGCAAGATGTTATCAGCTAATGAAATAGTGTCAT
The DNA here is from genome assembly GCA_907164525.1 of Lophiomys imhausi. Lineage (NCBI taxonomy): Eukaryota > Metazoa > Chordata > Mammalia > Rodentia > Muridae > Lophiomys > Lophiomys imhausi. Next base: position 419,399 of record CAJQZJ010034182.1, read on the forward strand.
GACTATTTTAGGGATAACAAGCTGTTTTCTGAGAGGATTTTAGACCCAGGCCCAGGAGGAGCTCATACTGGTATTGTAAACCTGGACAAATTCCATGACTAGGGTGCTCATAGTCCCTGGAAGGTATCATTTTGGTATTGACTTGCTAAATGGAGATGCTGTCAAAATGACCACTAATATTTATTTTTAGATTATGTCCATTGATCAGAACTACCCACAAGCCACAGCCTGAGTATATTCTGTTTACACTAGGTGATGTTAAATGAAGAGAATTATCTCAATGTGCTGTGTATATGACTTACTGAATATGCAGCCTTAATTGAGGCATCTTTATCAGCCATCTGAAGGCCAGGGGATATAACACAGAGGATGATGGGAAGAATGTTAATAACTGTAAGATGATAGGGCATGTTGTAAAATGCTCTCCTTGATTTGGCCTTGATGAATTCACAGTGACAGTAGCTAACTACACAGGACCAAACCCATCAATATATTTTTTTAACAAATGGCATAGAGCTTCGTAAGTTCCCATTCCTCCCAGAGACACTACAGATAATCAAAAGCTTATTACAGGTGTTAAGAATGTCTCAGTAGCCAGTGGGACATTGCTGCCACTCAAGAGTTAACTCAAAATCCATTATCATGTAGGTTACCTCAGTTCAGTGTAGTTGGACACACACATAGAGATATGAAAACATGAGAGAGATTGAGAAGAAGAGGAAATTTGTGGGAAGAGAAAGGTGACACAAAGAAGACAACGGGGGTACTTTGATCAAATAACATTTGGGGTAAAAATATAAAATAGTAAATAAAAAAGAATACTAAATAACAATGAACACTTCCTTTAGTGCCCCTTTAGGGTAGACACAGAAGGCATCATATGCCAAACCTTAATTTTTATCATTTAATTTTTCCATTCAAAACAAATAGAATTGCATATACCAGAGAACAGTTTGTACTTTTTCCCTCTTGGGGTTTAGTTTCTTATCTGGCTGTCTGAGAGGAAAGACCATAAGTGCTAAAGAGGAAATTAGGGTGGTACTGATGCCTGAAAGACTTCATATGGACACAAGACACAATAAAAACACCCTCAAGAACCAAGCATCCCAGAGTCCACCTGCATGGTGCACCTGTGAACACCTGATTGGTTTTTAAAAGGTACTTTTGCATTTGTCTATTGTGGTATAAGGACCATGACTAATTCTGGAGTAGTTTGTTCAGAAGGCCATCCTATGTGAAACCTTCATAAATTAACTATTTGCCATGGCAACAGTTCTCATCTCTGTCTGCAATCAGCTCCTACACATGTCCACCACTCACTACAATTCCTGAGATTATGATTCTTTTCTTTCTCTAATTATTGTAGTATATTTACATTTATTGCTTACTTTTTCTTCTTTTCACTTGGAATAAAAGTTTTACTTTGTAGTTTAGATAGCTTTTCCATTTGTTGTTAGTATTATCTTGGTATTCAAATTCTGCTAGATAACTGGAGTAAAATTATATGAGGTAATTGATTTTCATTGGGTTTCTACAGTGGGCTCAGATGATCAAGTTATATGGAATTTAGTCACAACAACTGGATTTGAGTTGGTTACAAGGGACCTCGTATCCAATTAGCTAAGTTGTTAATAATTGAATAATTGATTATTGTTTTTTAATGTGTCCTGTCTAGGTTTTTGCCAATGCTGACTGACTGTCTTGCTGGGGTTTTGATTTATTTTGTTTTGACAAATCTCATATATCCTAAGTTCATATCCTTAACTTCATGCTCAGTATATAACTGAGAAGGATGGCCTTGAACTTCTTATGTTTTAGTGGGGTTGGACTACAAGAGTGTGCCAACATATCTGGTTTATATGATGCTGCAATTGAACCCAGGACTTTATTCATTCAAGGCAGATACTCTTTCAACAGATCTTTATTTCCAACCCTGTTAACTAGAATTCTCACAGTTCTCTCTTGTTCTACAGGCATGCTAATGGTTGAATCACTTCTGATTTAATTTTTCTTTGTATTGTTTTGTTTCTTTGTTCAAATAAACTCTATTTACTATAATGAACCAAGTAATTTTCTCTTTCAACACAGTCGGGAATTATTTGTTAAATATGAAGTACATTTAGAAATGTTTATTTTGTATGATACCTGAATATTTTTTAAATATGTCCACCTAAGTAGAAATGTATTGTAGTTAAGATTACTGTTTTGTTCCAATTTAATGAGCATGCTTTAATTCAGAAAGTGTAAGCTATTTACATAGATTCTAAAGTCTCCAACACTCCTGTAATTTCAACAAACCCTATTTCTTGTCAAGTGAATTGACTTATGACAAAAATCTAAATTATCATGTATTTGAATCAGAGACTGTTAGTTTATACCTAAGGTAGTAAATCATACTGGGGACAAAGACCTAACTCTTCAGAAAACAACAATAGATTTTACAGTACATTGGTTCTGAACTTGGAAACAACAGAAAATTTCTTCTTATTCCTATAAGTAAGAGAACTGAGCAAGTGTCTCATAGTTCCTCTATTATCATGCCTGTCAGTCCTGGAAATTCCTCAACACTGACTTAGGATTGTTCACAGCAACTTACAGGGCTCTCTTCTGGATGCAGCGTTTGAAAGACCTACCAGTTCTTGTCAGGTATACCCAGTATCTATCTAGCAGGGTAATGTGTCTTTTCCATGGTGAGAATCACTTTAGACTTCCCTTGGCTCTCAGAGCTTCTGCGATGCCAACTTAGAGGCGTGGCCTCTATGTCATACATCCCAATGACTATCTTGACTCTAAAATGTACCCACAGAATTTTATTCTCTATATTGGTAGTTTCAAAATATTTTGGTTTCCGGTGTTTCTGTTCTAAAACCACAAGCCTCTATATTTTCTAATCTGTCCTTAGACCAGGTTTCTAAATATATATATATATATATATATATATATAAAATCATGAATTCATTTCCTGTTTTATTTTTTATTTTATTTAGCTTTGAGAGAAATTTCATGTAGTTAACACTGGTCTTAAAAGTGCTATGTAACCCTGGATTGACTGCAACATTTTCCTAAATTAAAACAAAACAAAACAAAACTTCATTCTAAAGACCTTGTAAATGACACACCTTGCACACCAAAATTAATCAGACCAAAGTTTATACACATCTGTGAGCTTCTGTACAGCAAACAGGGCTGTTCTGAAAGTGTGGGGCTTCACATTGGATTTTACACTTCCACTCTCCACTACTTTTCTGATTTATTCAACACAACCACCTGACAAATCAAAACTAGAAAATCTTTCTACTCACTTTCATAACTGGTGTCCATTATCTGTATTAAGTCTTTTCTCATTACCGAATATTTACTTTCTCTTCCTCTTATTTTCCATGTTAAATGTACATTTTACATCTATACAGATATAAGATACACACATATAAATATGTATTAGACTGGGATCTTCATATGAGGGAGAACATGAGGGTTTTTTTACTGGGATTGTGTGACCTTGTTTAATATATGTTCTAAATCCATTAATTTTCTTGAATTTTTTGTTATTTATTTTTCTTTGCAGCTGGATGTTGTGATTTTGTTTGTTTGTTTTTGATACAGAGTCTCATTATGTAGCACTAGCTGACCTGGAAAAGCCTGTGTAGACCAAGCTGGTCTAAGACTCACAGAGACATGCCTGTCTCTGCCTTTCAAATTCTGGGATTAAAGGAATGTGCTACCATACCTGGCTTTGAATTTATGATTCTTCTTCATCTACCTCCCTAGTGTTAGGATTATAGGAATATGCCACCATTGTGATTTATGTGTTGTAGAATATCAAACCCATGGTTTCCCTCATATGAGACAAACAATATACCCAATGCACTAACTTCCTGTTACTCCCATTTTATTATTGATTTTTTTATTTTGGTTTTACAAGACAGGGTTTCTTTTTGTATCCATGGCTGTCATGGACTCACTCCTAGTGCTGGGATTAAAGGTGTGTACCACCACGCCCAATGAATGCAGTGATTTTTTTTTAAGGTTTTTTTGAGACAGGTTTCTCTGTATAACACTCCTGGCTGTCCTAGAACTCACTCTGTTGACCAGGCTGGCCTTGAACTCACAGAGATCTGCCTGCCTCTGCCTTCCAAGTACTGGGATATAAGGCATGTGGCACCATACCAGACAAATTTTATTTTACATTGAGAAGCTGCTGCAAATGTGAGGCAAATATTAAGATATTTTTGAGTTATAAAATATTAATATTTAAGGGATTCATTGAAACATTCACATGTATTCAAGTGGTTGTGCTTGAATACATGTATAAGCATATGTTCTTTCATGTACATATGTATGTCTTTGATCTCAATCACATGCTATTTTCTATAAGTAAAAATACCAATAGTTTCATACATATTTAATCATTTTTCTTATATGGTTATATTAATTTTATCACTTATAATAATATATTTTAAGGCTAATTAGCCTGGTGTGGGTTAGGTCTAGAGAACAGATTTAGTTTGTGAAAAGAGGAATAATTGTTTCTTGCTATGGGATCAACTCAGAGTTGGAGATTGAACTGAACCAAAAAACAGACAATGGTATACTTCAAGAATGAAAGAATGAATCCATTCTTGGTATTAATTCTACAAATAATCTCATCTCATTTCTTCATATCTCAGACCTACAAAAATTGCTAATGTTTTGAAACATATTCTCAGAATAAGAAACATTAGTGAGAAAGGAGAATTGATGTACAAAGTACAAATTCAAATTGATCCTGAGATAATGAAGACAGAAGACATTAATTTTTTCTTAGAAAAATGAAATGTTTTTTCACCTCATTTTTTGTTTGCTCAGTATCTCAAACCTTCATTTCCTAAGCAGACTGCATTCTACTCTTTTAAACTCAACATAGTAATGATCAAATCAAGGAAATTGGTAGGTGACAGCATGTTCAACTGAATTTTAAACATGTGTATTTGCATCTTATTTTCTACTTCCATTCCAATACTAGAATATGATGAAGCATTCAAAACCAAATCTTCCATTAGATGAAAAAAAACCTATTTTCTCATGATAGATTGGTATCATCCAAAGGATTGTATATAGATTGGGATAGTTGAACTATTTTGTTGTATAGAAGTTATTTTCTTGAATATTTCACAATATTTGAGCCATCAAGCATTCTTCTTTTTAGTCACTACAACAAATAAATATTAACTCCTCAAATTTCCATTCATTCATTCATTTCTTTTTTTAACATTTATTTATTTCAAGTTACATCTCAAAGTCCCCACTCTTCTCCCCCTCCAAGTCCCCCTCTCCTACACTCTTTCCCCCTCACCCTCTTAACTACTATTTTTGGTTGTTGTTGTTTTAATTTAAAGTGTATCTTTTTTTCTCCCCAACAGTTACCCTTTTAGTCCAATAACAGGCTCTTTTTCTTATAACAGAAAATACAATAAGAACAATTACACCACAATTCCCAATGTCCAATCCATATGTATTTGGCAACTGATATTAAAATTCTGTTGTCTATCTATCTCAATGAGTTTAAAGTTCTAAACCTAACTCAGTTTCCATGCTAACATGCATTACCAACTTAAAAACATCTTCTTAGACCTAGAACATCCCTTTAATTCCTAAACAACTTAAAACTTAACTGTGAGACTGTAACTATCTAGTCTTCAACTACATCAGAGACCTGAGAAGGATAAATACACTTACGATTGTTTTTGATGTTGAGACATGTCAGCTCCTAAAAACCTTCCCCATTCTATACCAAGTAGATTATTAGCATCGAAGAATCTCCATTTGGAGATGGCTACATTAGTAGCAAGCTTGTCACTGGGAAAGAGAAAGTCCTTGCTTCAACTGTAGACAGAATACTGTCTGAAAAGGACAAAACTTGGAAGCAGGTAAGTTGACAGCCTAGCTCTGCCAAGACAGGGTAGGCAAGTCCTTCATAATTCTTGCTTTACAGATAATGTCTATCAGAGATCCTGGACCAAAAGGCTGAAGATAGATGTTCCAATGTATTGAGAGAAATTGGAGACTGTCAAGGCAGCCAGTTGTTTGTTGTTCATTTCTTTTATGACTTTCTTTGTCTTGATTCCATAGCATGGTGTATAATATAGACAGTGCCATCTTTAATATCAACTTCTCCAATGTGAATATCAAAATCAGCAGTCACATTTGCCACTGCACTTACAGACATTTTGAAAGTCACAGTTTCTTTTTCTTTCTGTAGTAATGGGAATTGAGAAAGAGCATGAACCCTCCCCTGCTATTTTATTTTTCAAATCAGTCAAATCTTAACCAAACAAGCTCAAGCTGGAACACACACACACACACACACACACACACACACACACACACACACACACGTGGGGAATTGTGGGGAGAGACACAGAGACAAAGAAACACACACATACATACATATGGGAAGGGGAAGAGAGAGGAGAAAGGAAGGAAGGGATGGAGAGAAGAAGAGAGGAAAGAGAGAAAGAGAGAGATTGAGAGAGAGAGAGAGAGAGAGAGAGAGTTAAGGAAATATGTGTAGATGTGTATTGGCTCAAATTACTCACTGACTTCAGGCTTAGACATAACTTACAAGGCTCAGCATCTTTATTGGTTTAACTCCTAAACACTCAGTTATCATTTTGGATTTTTAAGATTGGTCTTACTCTGTACCCCTGACTGGCATGGAACTCACAGAAATCTTCCTGCCCATTTTCCCCTAGACTCTTCTTTACCTTATACCAGATGTCCTCCAACAGTGATGAACTGCTCAAGCCTCAATACACACCCATTAGGAGACTCATTTACTTCTCCATAGTGTCCATATTAAATCTCAAGTATACTGGTTCTGTAAAACTACACTCTCACTTCTACACCAGGGAAGAAATTCCTTATCACCTGTATGCATCATGTCAAACCATTTTGATGAACATTGAGGTGCACTAGGAATAAGGAAGGGGTTTTTCAAAAGGAAGTTATGGTGGAATAATCTTCCATCAGAAGTATTAAGCAAACAAGATGTCATGCAAAATAAAATGGAATTGGAAATTTTAGAGGCAAAATTACTCTTAAAATATTCTGTCTTAACATTACTATCAAACTTTATCATTTTACAGATGGAAAAACAGATGCCTAGAAAGTTACTTAACTTCAAACAGTCAAATTCTGAAAGTGACCCAAGCACTTTCAGAAAAAAAAAAACCTTTACAAAAAATAAGGTATTTTAGACATTTTAGAAAAAAGAAAAATATTTTCTACTAATTATGCATTTTTCTTAAACTTAAACTTGTTCATAAGTCTGAATCTCCTATGGCCTTAGCCTAAGTTTATATAAGCTGATTTATATAAAAACATGCATATTACTATATTTATGATATAGAAATAATGAAATAGTAAGTAGGTTTTGTGTAAACTGACTATCTACTTACTTGAATAATTTGAGCCAGAAAATCTATTCTGCCAACAAATTACATGAACAAGTTTTATTTCTATCAACAAGGGACAACAAAATCATGGAATTATTTAAGAGCTGGTCCCTATGTTTCAACTCCCTGAATAGGGGAGTTTAATGATACCACAGTTGCATAGCTGCTGAAGGATCTAAAAAAGCAACCTACTGTGGGTACCATATCCCAAGATAGTATGATTCAGTCAATTGTTGAGAAAATCCTGTGTCCAGAGGAAGAATGGCAGAAGATTGGCTGTTCTAACTCGTCCCTCATTATATCTTGGTATTACACTATGAGCTTGCTCTACAATGAGGATTGGAAGGGAGAAAAGAGAGAGAAGAAAATTGTTTCTTAACTACCAAAAGAACTGTTTAAAACATATGAATCCATAAAGAGGGGTCCATGTGGTGACTTGTTTCTTTAATGCATCACAGATAAAATAGTAGAACCTAAAATTGGTTTCTCTTGCTAAGAAATAGATCAGTCCCAACTCTAAACTACTTCCTCACTGTTTTTACATATGTAGTTAGGCACTAATTTCCATCATCACCTCTAATCTCTTCCTGTTCATGCTGTTTGTGCTAAGACAAAAATATATATCATCTCCGTGGCTTGGTTAATGCATCACAGATCCATTTACAGAATCAGAGTGGACATCTGTTCTTTCACGTGCCTTCTACCTTTCCTAGCTCTGATGTAATCACTGGCCTTGTGAATTGGCAAAGTATTGCCATACAGTATATGTTTGGCTTTGAAGCCTGCCTTAACTCCAGTGCTTCTGAGATCATGGAGTAGGCAGGAAAGGAAAGCTTATTCTTTTCCCACCCAAGAGCTAGCCAGGCATGACCCTACTTATATTTTTAAATTAGACATGATTGGGTGTGTTGGGGGGTGGTGTGATTATAGAATCAAGTACTTCCATTAATATTCTGAAAAAAAAATAAAACACAATTATCTTAAATAACTGAATATTTTCCCATGCATGTCCATGATCCTTTCAATATGTTCAGGCTTCAGATGAATGAGAAAATAAAAAGTGTTTCAGGGCAGAAGGATCAGCACCTTTTCTGCTTGCATCAGAAGCATGTGCAATGAGAAGCATCTTTTAGATGTCTAGTGAAAATTCTATCACCTGGGGTATCATATAATTCTTCTTGTGTGTACATGGACATTCAGGCTCACAAATGTGTGCAGATACATACATTTGTGCATGTTTGTGCACATGTGTACAGGTGAATGTGTAGGTCCACATATATAGGGATACATGTGTGTGTGTTTGTGTAGAAGTGTGTGCACATTCTTGTTTGAGAGAGCATCTCCCGATGTCCTGAAACTTACAATAAAGTCCACTGAGGCTGGTTATCAAGTCCTAGAGATCTTCTCATCTCTACCTCATTGGCTCTGGGACTACAAGCACATACCACCATAGTTGACTTTTGTACATGTGTTCTGAGGCTTGATCTCAGGGCTGCAAGCTTGCTGGCAAGTCAAGTACACTATCATCTGAATTATCTTCCTTGCTTGCATCATCTAACTTTATCACTAGAAAACCATTTGAGTTTTTATACTGAAAACTTAAAAACATGTCTAGTTACAAGCACATATACTCATAGCAGTCACATTCATACATGCACATGCACACTTATAGACATGGCAGAAGGTATTAATATGAATCCAAATCTACTTGGTGTGTTTGGGAATTTTTGTGACAAAGGACAGAGATATAATGCTTTTGTTATCCAGTGGGATTTTGTCTCCACGGGGAGTCTGCAAACCTTACTGTTGATGGAACATCAGCATGCTGGTTGCAGAGATGAGGGAGGCATGGATTGCCTGTGAAATTAGACAGCTAGATGGAAAAGGAAGTAGCAGTCAGCTCACCTCCAACTTATTAAGATTATGGTAGGCTTTGCACATCTCAGTCTATTTCTTATTTGAGTTTTGGACATTTTTCAGAAGAGCACTAACTTGTCTAAATATATTTATAATGAAAATAGCCTACAGTTTGAAAGCCCATCACTCATAGTGGCATTTATCTTGTGTAATATTCATTGCTACCCTCAGAATTCTTTTTGTTCTGTATTTGGTTTCTTTCCTTTTTTTTTCTTTTCTTATCTATCTATCTATGTTTTTCGAGACATTGTTTCTCTGTGTTACCCTAACTATTCTGGAGCTCACTTTGTAGGTCAGGCTGGCCTTGAACTCACAGAGAACCACCTACCTCTGCCTCCCAAAAGCTGGGATCAAATGTGTACACTACCACACCTGGCAATTACAGACAGCTGTGAACTGCTATGTGGGTGCTGGGATTTGAATCTGGGTTCTTTGTAAAAGCAGCCAGTGCTCTTCTTAATCACCACTCCAGCCCTGTATTGTAAGGAGTTAGATAAATTAAATTAGATTTAGAAAATATATAGGGGTTTCTGATACTGTCTCTTAATTCAGGGCATGAAGATCATTATCAGTGTGGACTAAAAACAGGAAACAAACAGGAGACTTAATGGACTGAAAAACAAGGTTGAAGTCAGGAAAAACAAGAAAGACTTAATGGACTGAATAACAAGGTAGAAGTCAGGAAAACCAAGAAAGACTTAATGGACTTAAAGAAATGAAGTATCTGGAGTGACATTGTTTTCAGCTGCTAAGTGGGCAGAGCCCAAATTAAGCTGAAACAGAGTTCCTCCTATTTAAGGACGGTACATGGAGCCCCAGGAGAAGAAGAGGCTCCTGATGCTAGAGAGCTCCTAGAGTCCTGCTGAAAAAAGTGCTGGCCATCATTTGATGGCCAGATCTCCCTGAGGCAGAAAGAAGCTGGTGAGCAAAGAAAGCCTGAGCAAGACACCAAAAGGCCAAGGACTAAACCCTGTGGCTCAGCTTTTGCCTAGAGGGGTTTGATCTGTCCAAACAGTGGCTTAAAGGAAACTGTGCCTGGCTTTAAGGACTCTGAGGTAGAGTGGCAGAGTTGCTGATGCGAAGGGGATGGGGTCTCCCAGAGAGAAGAAAGCATCAAGCCTTATTTAAGGTGAGACGAGACTGCAATAACCAACCTACCCTGACAAATCTACATCTGAGAGACCCAGAAAAAGGACTGCTAAGTGCATTAAAGAATCTACAACAAAGACTGTGTTCCTGAAGATTGAGGACCTGCCCCAGAGACTGTATCATTCTAAAAGGTTAGGAAAATAATTATCAATAGGTTTAGTGGATAGGTTAAAGGGGTTATAGGAATGTGTAGGATTAATAGTTAAGAAATAATTGCTGGGGGATCCAAGATGGCGGCAGCCTGAGGGGATGTATTTTGATTTCGGGGTTAATAGTCACAGGGTGAGGAGTGTTGCAGGATGCTGTACAAACGGCTCGACCCCCTCTAGATCTCACCCAACTACCCAGAAACCACTGACGTCCCTGGGCAGGATGCTCCTTCCCACTCTCGACACACAAGGAAGCCACTGGACCCGGGAATTGGGATCCCCCATCCCCCACCCGGAGAGACGCCAGGTATTGCACAAACAATCCAGCTATCTGGCAAAAGGTTGCAACCCTTGGAAGTGAGTGCAGCTCGGCTGCAAAGTGCCTTTTAGACAGCAGATTGCAACCCACTGCTGTGACGTCACTGGCCAGTTTCCAGGCCACGGGGGCAGCAAGGCTACTGGGGGTGAAGGGCAGATTTACCCACCACAAGAACCAACCCCAGGCAAACTGCCAGGTATTGGAAACTGTTGTATATCGGACTTTTGTACTAGCACTGGCCCTTCTGGTGGGGAACCAGAGCTTACCTGTACACAGCTCCACCCCCTGGATTAGTTAGATCTCCACCTAGGAGGCGGGGCTGAATGACTCACCTTATAGGGGTGGAGTAAGGCAACTCGACTCCTACACCAAAGTGCCCCCTTTGGACCCAAGTCCAGAAGACAGCTAAAAAATTCCACATGGCCAGAGGCCACAGACAAAGCAAAACAAAACAAAACAAACAAACAAACAAAAAAAACAGAGCAAAATGACTCCAACAAAAGAAAGCAACGCTATTCCATCCAGCCCGAACCACCTCACCACAGCTGAAACACATGAAAGCGATGACAATTCTACATTATGGAGAGTGATAGAGTCCCTTCAAGAAGAACTTAAATCTATGAAGGAATTCAAAGAAGCCACTATTGCACATACAAAAGCGATGGAAGACACCATTAAAGAACATCAGAACAAGGTGAGTCAACTTGAACAAGAAAAAGAGAGGGCAATGGAAGACCTCAGGGCAAAGACAAGCAAACTGGAGCAGGAAATGTAGAAAACAAATAACATCGCTCAAGAAATGAAAATGGAAATGGAAACAATAAAGAAAACACAGTCAGAGTTAAAAATGGAAATGGAGAATCAAGGGAAGAGAACAGGAACTATGGATTCTAGTACCAAAAATAGGATTCAAGAGATGGAAGACAGAATCTTCCATCTTTCATGGAAGATTTGATGGAAGAAATCAATACAACATCCAAAGAAAATGAGAAAGCTAAAAAATCTCTCACCCACAATATCCAAGAAATCAAGGACTCAATGAAAAAACGGAACCTAAGAATTATAGGCATAGAGGAAAGAGAAGACTCCCTACTCCATGGTCGAGGAAATATCTTCAACAAAATCATAGAAGAAAACTTCCCAAACCTAAAGAAAGAGATGCCAGTAAAAATCCAAGAGGCTTACAGAACACCAAACAGATTAGATCAGAAAAGAAACTCCTCTTGCCACATAATAATAGAAACTCCAAATGTAGAGAACAAAGAAAGGATATTAAAAGCTGTAAGAGAAAAAGGCCAAGTCACATACAATGGCAGACCCATCAGAATCACACCTGACTTCTCCTCAGAAACATTAAAAGCTAGAAGGGCCTGGAGGGCCTGGACAGATGTCCTACAAGCCCTGACAGAACATAGGTGCCCAGCCAGACTACTATACCCAGCAAAACTCTCTATCAACATAGATGCAGAAAACAAGATATTCCATGACAAAATCAAATTAAAACAATATCTACCCACAAACCCAGCCCTACAGAAGATCCTAGAAGGAAAATTCCAACACAGAGAAGATAACTACACTCAAGAAAACAGAGGAAATAGAAACCTCCACAACAACTAAACAAAAAGAAACACAAGACGACCAGCTATACCAAAATAATGGGAAATAACAACCCCTGGTCACTAATATCCATCAACATCAATGGACTCAACTCGCCAATAAAAAGACACAGACTTACAGACTGGATCTGTAAACAAGACCCATATTTTTGCTGTATACAAGAAACGTATGTCACTATTGAAGATAGACACTACCTCAGAGTAAAGGGCTGGGAAAAGGTTTTCCAAGCAAATGGACCCAGAAACAAGCTGGAGTAGCCACCCTAATATCAAACAAAATACACTTCCAATTGAAGTTAATAAAAAAGACAGAGATCAATACTGATGTAATCCAATACAATCTTATTTTTGCACAATAAACAATGGTCAGTACCACTTTAGCCAAATTTACTACTAATTTTGTATCAATATACAAAGGTATAAGGGCATATTCAATAATCTGCCCCTTCTTCTTGGACCTTCTTGTGCTATGTCTATGTCGCATTTTTCTCAAACCTATGCACTCCTACATAGGAGAGGAAGAAGGATACAGAAAAGGAAAAGTAGGATGTCCCTGGGTCTAACCTCCAAAACCCATTAAACAGGACCATTTATCAGCTTGTAATCTCTTACACTAAATATCAGAGTTTTCAGTTATCCTTCAAATAACCAAAAAGAGGGGTGGAGAAACACCCTCCCCACCCTCTGGGCATGGGACCTCGCTCTCTTAAAGTGACTTCCTGCTGATTTGGGTAGTAGTAAACCTGTTTGGGGCCCAAACCAAAATGGAAAAAATGGTTAAAAATGTTAGTACAATCCTTTTATGTTCAGTCCTTCTGTTCTCAGCTGTTTAGATGACCTAAGGAGTTTGTAGGCAGAAGCTGAACTTGCAGGCTTCACTGAGGTTCCGGACGGGGCATTGTGTAGAGCTGAACTGTCCCAGCGACATTAGATTGCCATGGTTGCAGGCCCCCGATGGAGACAGCTATTGAGGAAGTCTGCCAGGCTGAATCAACTGGGTCACTCGTCTTCCTTGGTGCCTGATTCTGCTCTCTGCTAAGTATGTTATTTCTTAGTTTTGGAAGCCGCAGGCCCTGCACTTCCTATATAAGCAGATATATTTATCCCTCTCAGGTCTCTGAGGTGGTTGAAGAATAGACAGCTAGAGTCTCATAGTTAAATTTTGAGTTGTGTAGGAATCAAGAGGGTGTTATCGATCTAAGAAGATACTCTTAAAATTGTGTTGCAAGTTAGTATGAATGTTGAGTCAGATATAGACCTTTAAACTCATGGAGATGGTTAGATAGTAGAATGTTAAAGTCAGGGGCCAAATATGTATAAACTGGACATTGGGAAGGTATACTGGGCCATTTAATTCTCATAAATGTGGTATATTTATATCTGTTGTTTTGTATAGTATTTACTGTTATAAGAGAAGGAACCATCTGTTGAACTGAAAGGGAAACTACTGGGGAGAAGAGGGTGGAAGGGCGGGATAGGAAGGGGGAATAGGGAAGGGTTTGTGACTGAGATGTAACTTGAAGAAAAAAAAATAAGGTATTTAAAAAAAAAGACAGAGAAGGGCATTATACACTCGTTAAAGGAAATATCCACCAAGAGGACATCTCAATATTGAACATCTATGCCCCAAATACAAAGGCACCTACATTTATAAAAGAAACGCTTCTAAAACTTAAAGCGCACATCGATCCAAACACTTTAATAGTGGGAGAGTTCAACACCACACTCACAACTATGGACAGATCATCAAGACAGAAGCCAAACAGAGAAATAATGAGTCTAACAGAGATCATGAACCAAATGGACCTAACAGATATCTACAGAATGATTCACCCAAACACAAAAGAATGCACCTTCTTCTTAGCACCTCATGGAACCTTCTCCAAAATCGACCACATAGTTGGACACAAAGATAGCCTCAACAGATACAAGAAAATCGAAATAACCCCTTGTATCTTATCAGACCACCATGGAATAAAGCTGGACTTCGATAGCAAAAGAATCAACAGAAAGTCTACACACACATGGAAATTGAACAACTCTTTACTAGAGGACCACTGGGTCAGGGAAGAAATAAAGATGGAAATCAAAGACTTCTTAAAATCCAACGAAAATGAAGACACAACATACCCAAACCTATGGGACACAATGAAAGCTGTGCTACGAGGAAAGTTCATAGCACTAAGTGCCTTCAAAAAGAAAATTGTGACAGCTCATATCAGTGAATTAACAGCTAAACTGGGAGAATTGGAAAAAAAGAAGCAAACACTTCCAAGAGGAGCAAAAGGCAGGAGATCATCAAACTTAGGGCTGAAATCAACAACTTAGAAACAAAAAGACCCCTACGTGGGATATGAGTTGCGTCCTCAGTGCACTGATCCCCCCCATAAATAAACCTCTTCGATTGCAAAAAAAAAAAAAAAAGAAAAGAAACAAAAGTAACTATACAAAGAATCAATAAAACCAAGAGTTGGTTCTTCGAGAAAATCAACAAAATAGACAGACCCTGAGCCAAATTAACTAAAAGACAGAGGGAGAAAACCCAAATCAACAAAATCAGAAATGAAAGGGAGAAATAACAACAGATATTGAGGAAATCCAGAGAATATTTGGGTCCTACTTTAAAAATATACTCCACCAAATTTGAAAACTTAAGTGAAATGGACAATTTTCTTGATAGATTCCACCTACTGAAGCTAAATCAAGATCAGATAAACAGATTAAACAGCCCTATAACCCCTAAGGAAATAGAAACAGTCATTAAAAATCTCCCAACCAAAAAAAGCCCAGGGACAGATGGCTTTAGCACGGAATTCTACTGGACCTTCAAGGAGGAACTAACACCAATACTTTTCAAAGTCTTTCATAAAATAGAATCTGAAAGAACATTGCCAAACTCATTCTATGAGGCCACAATTACCCTGATTTCTAAACCACACAAAGACCCGACAAAGAAAGAGAACTGCAGACCAATCTCCCTCATGAACATAGATGTAAAAATACTTAATAAAATACTAGCAAACCGAATTCAAGAACACATCAAATCTATCATACACCATGATCAAGTAGGCTTCATCCCAGGAATGCAGGGATGTTTCAACATATGAAAGTCTATCAATGTCATTCACCATATAAACAAGATGAAAGAAAAAAACCACATGATAATCTCGCTAGATGCAGAAAAAGCATTTGACAAAATCCAACACCCCTTCATGCTAAAAGTTCTGGAGAGAATGGGCATACAAGGGCCGTACCTAGAAATAATAAAGGCAATATACAGCAGGCCAGTGGCCAACATCAAATTAAATGGAGAGAAGCTTGAAGCATTTCCTCTAAACTCAGTGACAAGACAAGGATGTCAACGTTCACCATATCTCTTCAATATAGTACTTGAAGTTCTTGCGAGAGCAATAAGACAACTAAAGGAGATCAAGGGCATAAACATTGGAAACGAATAAGTCAAATTGTCCCTATTTGCAGATGATATGATAGTATACATAAGCGACCCCAAAAATTCCACCAGAGAACTCTTACAGTTGATAAACACCTTCAGCAAAGTGGCTGGATACAAAATTAATTCAAAAAAATCAGAAGCCCTTCTTTATACAACAAACAAATGGGCTGAGAAAGAAATAAGGGAAACAACCCCCTTCACAATAGTCACAAACAACATAAAATACCTGGGGGTAACTCTAACCAAGCAAGTAAAGGACCTGTACAACAAGAACTTCAAGCCCTTGAAGAAAGAAATGGAAGAGACCTTTAGAAGATGGAAAGATCTCCCATGCTCATGGATAAGTAGGCTCAACATAATAAAAATGGCCATCCTACCAAAAGAAATATATAGATTCAATGCAATTCCTATCAAAATACCAACACAATTTTTTATAGACATGGAAAGAGCTATTCTTTATTTCATATGGAACAACAAAAATAGATAAATCAATCCTGTACAATAAAAAGATATCTGGAGGTATCACCATCCCAGATTTCAAGCTGTACTACAGAGTAATAGTTGTAAAAACAGCATGGTATTGGTATAGAAACATACCAGTAGATCAATGGAATTGAATTGAAGAGCCAGATAGACCCACACACTTATGGCCACCTAATTTTTGAAAAAGTAGCCAAAACGGCATAATGGAAGAAAGACAGCATCTTCAACAAAAGGTGCTGGTCCAACTGGGTGTACACTTGTAAAAAAAAAAATGAAATTAAACCCATACTTATCACCTTGTACAAAACTTAAGTCCAAGTGGATCAAAGACCTTAACATAAGGCCAGTCACACTAAATCTACTAGAAGAAAAAGTGGGAGAAATCCTCGAACTTATTGGCACATGCAACAACTTCCTGAGCAGAACACCGACAGCTCAGGACCTGAGATCAACAATCAATAAATGGGACCTCATGAAACTGAAAAGCTTCTGTAAGGCAAAAGTCACTGTCATTCTATCAAAACAGCAGCCTACAGACTGGGAGAAAATCTTCACCAACCCCACATCTGACAGAGGGCTAATATCCAAAATCTACAAACAACTGAAGAAATTAAATGCCAAGAAACCAAATAATCCAATCAAAAAATGGGGGACAGTGCTAAATAGAGAATTCACAAAGGAGAAATCCCTAATGGCTGATAGACGCCTGAAGAAATGCCCAACATCCTTAATCATCAGAGAAATGCAACTCAAGATGACCCTGAGATTCCATCTCACACCTGTCAGAATGGCTAAGATCAAAAACTCAAATGACAGCACATGCTGGTGAGGGTGTGGAGAAAGGGGTACCCTACTCCATTGCTGGTGGGAGTGCAGGCTTGTGCATCCACTATGGAGGTCAGTCTGGCGATATCTTAGAAAACTTGGAATAGGTTTTCCTCGGGATCCATCCATACCTCTTCTAGGTATACACCCAAATGCCTCTTCATGGAATCATAAGGAAGTTTCCTCATCTATGTTTATAGCAGCCTTATTTGTAATAGCTAGAAACTGGAAACAACCCAGATGTCCCTCAACTGAAGAATGAGTTAAAAAACTGTGGTACATCTACTCAATGGAATATTATTCAGCTATCAGGAACAATGAAATTATGCAATTTGCAGCCAAATGGAGGGAACTAGAAAAGCTCATCCTGAGTGAGCTAACTCAGACTCAGAAGGATGCATATGGCATCTATTCACTATAGTAGGATTTTAGCTATATAGTAGAAGGTATATGGATACTACAACTAACACACCAAAGGGAACTTCGACATAGACTTTATATTATTTATTTATTTATTTTTAATATTTTTTCTATTTTTTATTCTTTTTTATCTATTTGTCTGCTTATTTGTTTGTTTGTTTTTTAGTTCTCTCTCGCTGGCATTGAGACACTTTTCACTGGTGGTACTGCCTCATAGACCCCCAATGAATTAGGAGGCTCTTGGCCCTCATACGACCTCTCAACTGAGATGAGGGACTATTATATAAGGACACCCCACCCCAGAGAAATGGGATAGAAGGGTTAGGAGGTATAGAAAAAAATGAATTATTATGTTTTGGCCTTTCACTACTAATTGTCATAAACTGTTTAGGATAATTAAGAAATGCAAACTAATAGTTATGCAAGCCGGTCATTTTGTTAGGTACTGTGACAGCCTATTATAGTTATTTTCTAAGCTAATCAGAAATAAAGCTGCTACGAGACAAGCAACATCTGCTAACCCTAATATAAGTGATAGATAGGGCCTCTTCAAAAACCTCAAGAGATCTGCAGAATATGGCATTCAAAGATGTGTTCGTAACTTTAGATTTTTTTATATCAAGCCATATCAACTCCTGACAGCACCCCCTACTATACCCCAAGTAGAAGATGAGCATCAAAGAATCTCCAGTGGGAGATGATTGAATTAGTCGCAAGCTTATCTCTTGGTAGGAAAAGCCCCTTGCTCCAACTGTAGACACAATGCTGTCCAAAAAGGACAAAACCTGGAATCAGGTAAGTCAACAGCCTAGCTTTGCCAAGACAGGGTAGGCAAGTCCTTCATAACCCCTGCTCTACAATCAATGTCTGTCAGAGAAACGGGGCCAAATGACTGAAGATCTATGCTGTAATGTATGGAGAGAAAATGGGAACTGTCCAGGCAGCCACTGGTATGTCATTTCTTAGTTTTGGAAGCTGCAGACCCTGTACTTCCTATAAAATCAGATATATTTATCCCTCTCAGGTCTCTGAGGTGGTTGAAGAACAGATAGCTAGAGTCTCATAATTAAATTTTGAGTTGTTTAAGAGTCAAGAGAGTGTTATAGATCTAAGAAGATGCTTTTAAAATTGTGTTGCAATTTAGTATGAATGCTAAGTCAGATATAGAACTTTAAACTCATGGAAATGGTTAGATAGTAGAATGTTAAAGTAAGATGCCAAATACATATGGACTGGACATTGGGAATGTACGCTAAGCCATATAACCCTCATAACTGTGGCCTTATTACCTCTGTTGTTTTGTATTGTATTTATTAATATAAGAGAAAGAGCTACTTGTTGGACTGAAAGGGAAAACTGTGGGGGGAAATAAGATATACCTTAAGCTTAAAAAAAAGTGAAGAGGATGTGGGGTTGAGGGTGGGAGCGTGGGACTGGACGGGGAATAGGTAGGGGACTGCGATTGAGATGTAACTTGAAGAAATAAAAAATAAAGGAAAAAAATTAAAAGAAAGAAAGAAAGAATTAAAGAATGAATGAATGAATGAAAGAAAGAAAGAAGGCTGAACAAGCCCTGAGGAGCAAACCAGTAAGCAGCATGCCTCCATGATCTCTGCATGGCCTTCTGCCTCCAGGTTCCTGCCATGTTTGAGTCCCTGCCCTGACTTCCTTCAATGGTGGACTGTGATATGGAACTATAAACTGAAATAAACCCTTTCATCCTCAAAAAAATTTGTTATTTGTTATAAGTAAATATAGTAATAGATAAGTGTTAAATAATAATTAAAAACGTCGGTTACACTGTATTTGTTTTCTATTGGGTGACTATATACTGTTTCTGAAGAACTAGTTGTTTATATTTTATGTAACTAGCTCATCATTATTTGCCTCTGTACACTTATCCTAAAGTTATATGTCTTTTGGATTTTTCTGTTGACAACTATAGGATATTTCCTCCTTGGTTTACCCTCACTGCAGAAGCTCCAAATGATGTTGTCGTTTCATTTATTCTATCACCCTATTTTCAGAGCTAAAAGTCTGGAGATATTCATATTACTCATTCAAAAGTGAATGAATTGAAAATAGCTATATAGTTTGCTATTTTATGAACTTCAACACCAAGTACAACTCATCACCTGGTGGTGCAATGCCATTGTTGAGACAGGTAGCTCAAGACATTAGGGTGGAAAGATCTACTTCTCAGGTCTTTGTGTCTACCCACCATGATCATCTGAGTACTATTAATGAAATCCTCTAGTAATGAAGAAAATTCATGGTATCAGTAACAAAACACTGTCTTAGAAATCAGAGCCCACATATCCTTATAAGTTATCAGCAAAGAAAAGCAGCTGGCTACATCAACTCACTTTTATATGTTTACATATATTTCTACCTCTGTATATTAATCAACTGAGAAAAATTTTATATCTACTGTCAACATCCTCATGTCTGTCCACATAGGAGATAAAAAGAAATGTATAGGAGCAACATTGTTTTTATTAAATGAATGAACTAGAGAGGAAAATACAGCTAAAAGTTCTCTCTAGTGTCAAGGTTTATGAGTTTTGTTGTGAGTAATTATACAGCCAGGACAGATGGTGTTATTTATCATATAGCAAGGCAGTGTAAAGTTCTATAAAATTTGTAAATTCCAAACAACTGCATAGGCATTTTGTATTGTAGTATCTG
This sequence comes from Lophiomys imhausi, assembly GCA_907164525.1. Classification (NCBI taxonomy): domain Eukaryota; kingdom Metazoa; phylum Chordata; class Mammalia; order Rodentia; family Muridae; genus Lophiomys; species Lophiomys imhausi. Next base: position 439,852 of record CAJQZJ010034182.1, read on the forward strand.
AGCTATGACATTCAACGGATTCACATAAGAAGTTATACATCAGTTTAGTGGAACATGGCCAGATGGATGTGTCTCATGTAAAGATAACTGTCTCTCAAGTGTCTTCAAATATCACTCTGCTCATTCTCGAAACATTGTTGCCCATATGTAGTTACATTTTAGAGATTTCTTTAGGGTATTGGTCTACCAAAGTTTATTCAGGAACATGGGTTGAAATAATAATTGGTATTAATTTATACATAAGATCAGCTTTGATACAATAACTTTGTTCCTCTATGCCTGGGCCTATCTAACATGATTACTTAACGCCATAAAAGAAGCAATGCAAAGACAGATGGCTACAAGATTCTGGTCCATGAAGCTTTTGCATGGACAGGAAAAGTACATTTTAATGTCTAGCAAATAGGTTCTTGTCCATCAAACTGTATCAAACTTCCTCAGAGCTGGGGCTTATTTACCCATGTGTTTATGGTTACAGCTGTCCATGTTCTCTGAACCTTTCAGATCTGTATTTAGTATTTCTAGTACTCATTCTGTTCTCTGTCACCTTACTTCTGCACTGCCTGCCAATATACCAGCCTCAGGGATTTCGTGTTAGCAGTTCTCATAAACTGCATCCCTTTTGTTGCCAAGATAACTTCAGTTCTTACTTTCTCAATCCTTTTAATTATGCTGACATGTCTCCTTCTATATGGTTTTAGTGTGGTTGGTCCTCCATAGGTAAATTGTGTAGAGATTTGGCCTGGTGTATTGGTATCAATCTAGTCTAAGATTCCCCCCCCCCCCTTACATTGAAAATAGATTCTCCCCCTAACATAATATACCCTAGTTAGGGCTTCCCTTTCCTGTACTTCTACCAATTTCTTCCCACCTCCTTTCCCATCTGGATCCATTCTTCGGTTTCTCACTAGAAAAATAAATTGGGATACTAATTTTTGTATGTGTTTTTCTTAATTTCCTCTCCCTTTCTTTCAAGCAGGTAGCCAAGAGTACATGCTCACTGACTCAAATATTTTTACTGCAAGAAATGGTTCTTGTGTTCAGTAAATGGCACACATGCTGAAAAGATTAAATAAAGAACGAAAAGAAAGAGATCTCCTAGAAATCGGGAAGAAATAAAGGTCAGCAGACTAGTTGCGGTTTTTGCCATCCACTCATAGTGATGCACGTGGCCAGGCTGCCATTGGCTGGGAGATCCAGTGTATAAAGAATGGTCCAGCATCACTGTCTTCCTGCACTGTGCTCATAGCAAACCCCACACATTTGGCTGTACTTTTAAAGTGCACAATTGGGAGGAAGTAGTCGATGCTGTCACTTAGAGAATTCTGTCTGGTTGGTGTGGCTGCATATAAAGCACAATGATCTTTTTTGTCTTTTAATTTTTCCTTTATTGAAAATAAATTTTAATATAACAACAGCAACAACAACGAAGGCTTCTAACGGATAATACAACAAAATAAGACAAAAGAAAAACTATTTGGTTTGTAATGTCAGTTAACTACAGCATTTCTCTGTTTAGTTTTTGTCTGAATGAGCTGTCATTTGGCAAAATGGGGGATTGAAGTGAGAGTCAATATGGGATTTAAGCTGTAGTAGTGTTTATTTTATGTATATGGATGCCATTGTGTTTTTGCTTAGATGTTAAGAATTTCAATGTCTTTTTGGTGGGTATTTCCTTTGATGAGTATGTACTTTCTGTCCTTCTCTATCTCTTCTGATTAGTTTTGGTTTGAAGTTTATTTTGTCAGATATTAAAATGGTTACACTAGCTTACTTCTTGTGTCCATCTTCTTGGGATATCTTTTTCCATATTTTTATCCTGAAGTGATGTTTATTATTAATGTCAAGATTTATTTCTCAGATGCAGCAGAAGAATGAATCCTGCTTTTGCATTATTCTGTTCAGTCTGTCTTTTTGTTGCAGAATTGAGACAATTGATGTTGAGAGATATCAATGAGCAATATTTGTTTATTCCTGTTATTTTGTTGTTTTTGTGTGTGGTGGTGATTCTGTGTGCTTCCCTTCTTTTGACTTTGCTGTTCTGAGATAATTTATTCCCTGTGTTTTCTTAGATGTAGTTAACTGCTAAGGTTGGAATTTTCCTTCTAACGCCTTCTGTTATGCTGGATTTGTAGATAAATATTGCTTAAATTTTATCTTTATCATGAAATATCTTACTTTTCATCCACTATGATTTAAAGTTTTGTTGGGTATAGTAGTATGGACTTTGTGGTCCCTTAGAATCTGCAGAACATCTGTCCAGGTCCTTATGTCTTTTAGAGTTTCTAGTAAGATGTCAGGTGTTACTCTAATAGGTCTGCCGTCATATGTTACTTGGTCTTTTTCTTTTCTTTGCAGTTTTTAATATTCTTTGTTTTGTATGTTTAGCATTTAGACTAATATGTGTTGAGGTGAATTTATTTTCTGATCCAGTCTATTTGGTGTTCTGTATACTTCTTGTACTTTGATAGGTACCTCCTTTTTTAAGTTAGGGAAATTTTCTTCTATGATTTTGTTGAAAAAATTTTTTGCCCTTGACCTGTTTTTTTTTTTTCTCCTTTCTCTGTTCTTCTTATTCTTAGATTTGTTCTTTTCATAGAAGCCTAGATTTCCTGGATGTTTTGTGACAGAAATTTTTTTAGATTTAATGTTTGCTTTGACTGAAAAATCCATTTCTTCTATAGTGTCTTCAATCTCTGAATTCATCTCTTCCAACTCTTGTGTTCTGTTGCTAAGACTAGACTCTAGTTTCTAGCTTGAGTTCTTAAATTTTTCATTTCCAGAATCCCCTTAGGTTAAGTTGTCTTTATTGATTCAATTTTCACTTTATTGATTCAACCTTACATGGTTTTATTCATTTCCTTCTACTGTTTATGTTTTCTTAGATTTCTTTAAGCAATTTATTAATATATTCTTTAAGGATTTCTAACATTTTCATAAAAGTTATTTTTTAAAGGGGTTAGTTTGTGTGAGTGAGTGTGTGTGTGTGTGTGTGTGTGTGTGTGTGTATCTATGTTGGAATATTCAGGGCATTCTGTGGTAGAGTTGCTGGGCTCTAGTGGAGATATATTGTCCTGGCTGTTATATCTGATTAATTCTTGTCTTCATTGGGTAGGTGTTTTGTTCCTTGGTTTCTGTTGTCCTCTCTGGTTCTTAGGAGGGTGTAGTGGCTGTTTGCCTGTGGGGAATTCTTTTGGGATCCAAGTAGATATTTTCACTGAGGTTTTGAGTAAAATATGTTTCTATGTATTGGAAACTGACCCTTAGGAACGGAATGAGGATGGTCTAGGGGAGGGGTAATTGGGTCTACAGGAGAGAGGGAAGCAAGGTATTCCACCAGAATCTGGATATGGGGCAGAGGTTAGGAAGTGGCCAGAATAGGTGGTCTACTACAATGCTGAGGCTGAGACTGTGATTTAGACATGGAAGAGAGGAGAGTCAAGGTCTGAAGGTTGCCTATCTGCTTTAGAGGTTTATATGCTTTTTGGGAAGACTTGCTTGGTAGGTACCCAGGGAATGCCTGCTGGAATTAGGGGCTGATTATTTGGATGAATAGGGGGAAAGAAGTTTGGAGGATATGTTCTGTCTGATTTCCTGGAGGTGGGAGCAGAAAGGAAGGGTTCAATAAGAGGTCTACTACAGAGCTGGGGATGGAACTGAAGGTATGGATGTTTGGGACAGAAGTGAAAATCTTCAATTACTCTACCTGCTTTTCTGGCTGGAGTAGTAGAAGCTTTCAAATGTGGAGTTTGACTAAGTATGGTTTGGACACCTCTAATCCCAATATTTAAGAATCAGAAACAAGGGATGACAAACACAAGAGCAGCTTGGGTTATAGTGTGAGACATTGAGTTTCACAAACCTAAGGAATAGTGGAGGAGGGAGTAATAAGAGACAATTAGATTAAGGAATGCCCTACTTTTAGAAGAGATTAAGGTCGGTGTAGTGGAATCATTTCCAGCAAGGGTAAATTAAAGAAATTCTGGCACTTTCCAGCTCTGTGGCTTCCTGCCTCACTATGTGGCCTTTGTAGTTGCTCTTAAAGTTATATCAACCACCATGCTCTGGTCCAGCCAAAGGGGCTCTCACTAGAGGCTAGACCAATCATTTGCTCAATTTCACTGCTTTATTTCAGCTATTAAAATAATAAGCCAGATACAGTTCTGTTTGCAAGTAACAAGGCTCTGGGGTTTTGTCTTATGTTCAGATAATGAAATAATAAATCTCAGGCATGTGACTTGTAGTTTCACTCCAAGAACAAACAAAATACAACCCTCAAACCAGAAATGCCCTTAATTCCCTCCACCAGTCACAACTGGTCTCTCCCACTTTTTTCTTTATTGTAAATGCTCCATCCAAACCATGCGGTTTTCAGTTTATGACTAGATTTATTCTTCTTTGAAGTCATCAGTTCCGCCACCTACACCTACACCAACTCTCCCCCTCCCCCAACACACACACACATGTAGAAGCAGTAAGATAATTTCAAGCTTGTTGTGGTTAAGTAAGTTATCTTGGGTCATGTTATGTATTTTTCAATCCCCATTTGTCTAGATCTTAAAACTAAAACTACAATATTAAAATATCCTTCATTGTTTTGAACCTTTCTCATTTTCCCAGTTGCTTTTTGTATTGAAAATCATACATTGATGTAATTTCTACTGGGCAAATCATTCTCCACAAGAGCTGTTCTCTCAGAGAAAACTTTTATCACAAAGAGATATCATTATAATGATTACACTTGAAGTTTTGAGTGTGATAACCTGTTCAAAGGAACATTTCAGAATTAACTGTCTTGTTTTGTCTACTTACTAGTAGTAATCAGAGAATACTAAAGAAATACATGAAAGTTAAACAAATATAAACACCTTTGGCTTAATTATGATTTTCACAAGTTGACAAGCTCCTCTCCTTGTATGTGTCCATGTGTGAAATCTTTACAAATTTAAAGATCTGTTATTACTGCTTTTAAATTAAAAGACTTCTAGATGTATATTTTAATGATAAATAAAATATTACATCTACTAAAATTTGATAATATACCACTACATTTCCCTACTCTCATATATTTTAATTATTGCATTTACTAAATTTACCTGTAGGGACAATTTCTTATTTTTGTGTATAATAAAAAAACACACTTATAATAAGCCCTAATATATATATATATATATACACACAAGTAATATTGTTTATACTGTGCAGGTTATACTTAGGGATATGCATGTATATAATATTATATGGATGTAACAACAACTAAGGCCATGAATTTGAAAATGGGCAATAAAATACATGAGATGGTTTAGCAAAGAGCAAACATAAGAGGGAAATGAGGTAATTATATAATAATCTCAAAAATATAACATGAAAAAGAAACTGGCTATTTAGGTAATTCACAGCCAATGAAATTGTGGGTGTTTACATCTGTGAATAGATTTTAATTGGGAAAGTGAACCTAAGAAAACATTGTATTGAAGTTTCTTGGTTATAAGTACATTGTACTTTTCTTCCTAAACACACGAATATTTTGATAAAAAATAAATTAACCTAACCATAACTAAGCATAACTTAGTGAAAAGAAATATTTTAAGTATGATTATGACTTCAATTAACTTTTCCTTCTTTAGTTGTTGGGAGAAGGAAAGTACAATGAACAGAATATAAGAAAAATGAAACAAAACAAAACAAAATGCAGACTTCTGACTTTCAAATGCCATTAAACAAGGATACAGTCTCTAGGACAAAGATGCAGATGGCATCTTCAGCCTGGCATGACCATGTTGAAAGTGGAGATGAGGACTCAGTTGGTGTCATTGTTAGAACACAGGAGTTTTCCAGTGTGGATTTTGATCCTAAGTCAATACGAGGCCTTGAGTAAGTTTCTTGCGATCAATCTGACTTCCTCAACCTTAAACACCAAGCATCACATCTCCACAGTGTTTTTCTAAATGAATGTTGCTCAATGGTGTCAATCACATTGGCATATGCCTGCTATTGTGCATAAATCATTAAGCTTAATAACTACCCTGAGATAAATGGAGATATGAAATGTGTATGATTTGTCACTGAGAAGGGGAATTACTGTGTGAGACTAAGGACAGCACAGATTATTTGTGTGCACTATACTTACTGGACAATTATAAAATCTCTATGAGATCATTCCTGTTCCTAAGGAGGGCACCAGCTTTAGCTACCTTAGTTTCTTAAAGTCTAACCTGCACCAGGTGCTTTAGAAAGTGCAGGATTCTTTTGAAAAAGGTGCTTCATCTTAGGTGCCTAGAGCTGTTGAAACTTGTTTACAGAAATGGACTTGTCCCTGATGTGCCATCTTGTCTGTCTGTAGACCTACAATTAGCAATTTACCAGCCTGACACTTTCCTCATCAACTAACATGAGAGAGCATAGAGCTTAATAGATGAAGTTATCATTTCAAATTCGATTTCAAGAAGGGTTCAAAATTGGGTTACATTCTATTTGATTAAATATTTGATGAAATGTATTGTCAAATGAAGCTGTAAAAGTTTGCTTATGACATGTTCATGTCTTTATTGTTCCACCACTGTGATATTTTGTTGAATGATGATATCCCTGCATATTAGGGAAAATTACCATAATTTCTGGGTATGCAGCTATAGATATGAGTTACCTGTCTGCCTCTCTGCTTATCCTTAGATAATTCCAGGTTCTTCTGATTCTTTTGAAAGTGTTTAGTGCAGTCAAATATAGTCAAATCTTTATGAATTTTGATAGAAACTTCTTGAAAAAGATATCTATTCTATTTCTTTGTCCTAGTTCTAATTTGATGAAATGTTCAACTCTTCTCAAAACCTTGATATTTAGTTTTTTAAAACATCTCTATGAACTTCAGAGTGTAGCTTGCATTATTGATTTTTTTGTCATTATTCTCTCATGTAACTGTTTTTATGGCTGATGATCATTTTTATTTGCACTTTGAATCAAAGCGCCAGATTTTCTGAATTTCTTTTTCTGTTTTAAATGCTTTTCTTTTCTGAGTTCAAAGGTGTTCACTAGTCAGCAATGATTTCGTTCCTTATATAGGCTGACTGTCCCTAACTGTTGGAAGTGAGAAATTCCTTAACAACAGAAATATATTGTCTCCTTATTCAGAAAGCAGTAATTGTGACAGGTATCCTCTGGGATATCCCCTCCTGTGTTTCCAGTGAAAAAAACTCTTTGTACTCTGATGAGGGGTGAGAACACAGCTCTCTGTGGAAATAAGAGTAAGTTTTACAATGTAATACAGACACTACCACCACCACCACCAGTACTATTATTACAAAAAATAATAATAATAAAAGGTCATTAATGTGAGGAGAGAAGGGGAGAGATTTGGTAGATTAGAGGGAGGTAAGGGAAAGGAGGAAGTGATATGACTATATTTTTTAAAAATTTATAAAAATAAAATTTATATTAAAAAATAAAATAAGTGGAAGAAAAGTGATAAAATCTATTTATTTCCATCCATAGATTGTGAAACATTATTTGCCTCTAAAATACTATGCTTGTACACATGAAATTATCATTATTTTAAATTTCTTAAGAATATATTTACTGGATAGAGACTGCATATTGGTGATATGATACTTTCCCAGCACTTCATAGTATTTTTCATATCCACCAAAATTTCTGATAAATTTAAAAATAATTGAATAATTTATTTTTATATAGTCACATCTCATTTTTTTGTCTTTGAAAATAGATTTAGTTTAGTTTTATGTATTCTTGTTACAATTGCTTGTGTACATTTTAACTATATATATCCACACTTTGGGAATTTATTTTCTTGTACTTAAACATTTAGTGTCTTTCATCAAATTGGTATATATTTTCAGTAATTTTTATGTCTCACTTTCTGTCTGATTTCCTGTGGGATGTTAGCTATATGAATGGTTGATACTGAACCATTTCACAAGTCAGAGCAGTTTTTATTACTATTGTTCTGTAGTACAGCTTGAAATCTGGGATGGTGCTACCCCCAGATTTTTTTTGTACAGGATTGATTTAGCTATTCTTGGCTTTTTGTTGTTCCATATGAAATTGAGAATAGCTCTTTCCAAGTCTATAAAAAAATTGTGTTGGTATTTTGAAAGGAATTGCATTGAATCTATATATTGCTTTTGGTAGGATGGCCATTTTTAACATAATAAAGATGGCAACTACATTCTATTTTCCAAAATAAACCATAGATGCCATAGTATACTTGACTCACTGAAAACAAATCTCAACTACAATATTATAATGATAATAAATTCTATTCTGTCTCATCATAATAAAACACTCACAAAAATGTGAATTTGAAATCTCATACTGAAATTCATGCACAGAAAACTGAAAGATACAAAGAGAAATCTACTGTGAAAAATAACTATGAGTGTTATTTTAGTCTCAGTGATTTTCAGAAGAGAAGAGAATAGACTACTCTTACTTCCTTGGTATTCCAGAGGGATAAATTATACCTTCACAATGATAGCAAGACCAAATTGTTCTGTCTGTCATCAATAGGATCACACTGATGTCTGTCCAAAACGCAGCTCTCTTCCAAAGTCAGGAAAGGAACTTGCTTTTTCACATAATCCTGGAGTATTGTGGTTGTTATTCAGCCAAATTAAGAATAAAATATTTTAATACTGATTGTTGTCTCTGATTACTATATAAGAAAGAAATAGTTTATCTGTGTGAAGAGATAAAACCGTGGGATACTGGAAGAAAAGACTCAGTGGGGACCTTAGAGAATTCTCTGTTGAGTAAAAGGAATTAGACTATGACTCTCCCTGAAAAACCAAAACAACAGCAAAAACCAGAAAGTCAGCAGAATCAATCTTTCCTGAAGTTAAGAAACTAACCAGTGCAACAACAAGCTGAAGAGTATTTATTCAGTGAAAATATCTTAATCATGGTAAAAAGATTTCTGGGTTTTAAACATGCTTCCTTCCCTTCAGCCTCCTTCACCATCTCTGTTGTTGCCTTGGAACTAGCACACCCCAGGATGGGAAAACCCAGCAGCCTGGCGGCCACTGGTGGCACAAATGCTTCACAGTCCCTTCTTGCAGATTTGTCCTTTTTTAATTGTCTGGTATTTCCCAGAAGAATTCATATGTTAATTTGTCTTTATTTGAGCCAGCTCAGAGCTTGCTCAGGAAAAAATGCAGAACATTTGTTGAGGACAAACAGGAACGTGGAAAGTCACATGCATACTTGGGGCTGTGTACATGCTCAGCAAAGACATGAGGAGGTCATATGTTCTGAGTTCCTGATGAATACTATGCTCAGTTCAAGCAACATGTTAATTATCAGGAATATTGTCATATGTCTGCCTGAGTCTTCAAGGTGTACTCAAGCACACAGAACCCGAGTAGAGGTTAGGAAACTTACTGCCTCCAGACAATAACAAAACCTTCTGCTGAATCATTTAAGGACCTAACCAAGCTGAAATTTTACTACCACGTTTGGCAAAGAACAGGGACTTTCCAGAATCAATTCAGAAATCCTATTAACAACCAACAGCAACAAGAGCAAGCATCACTAACGAGAGGAAATGTAGAAAGAGGCAGAATCTGACTTTCAGTGCTCATGCATTACATGATTTTACATTCCCATTCTCAAAAACAAAAAAATTTGCAGAATAAGCACAAAGAAGGAATGTGATATACATAAAGCCATGCATAAGGATGTGTGAATTAAAAAGAAAGTAGAAAGAATTTATTAACCAGGAGCTCATTCTTCAGATAGAATTATCCAGACTTTACCTTCAGATTCTTATCCTCTGTAATAAGAAAAATCAAATCACTTGTAAATATGATTACATATGTAAGCAAAAGTAAGAGTGTTAACATACGTTCCTTGCAACTGTTTCTCTCATGCTTTAAAAACAAACAAACAAACAAACAAACCAATATATAAACTTATTTAGAGCATGCATGTGTCAAGATATCAAGTGAGAATAATGGCCCAAAACCTGGAAGAGGGAAGGAATGTCATAGAACCAGAGGTTTTAAGTAGTATGTAAATTACTTTATTGCTAAATCCAAGTAGACAGGTATAAATATAAAAGATACTGCTGTAGCCTTATCCTGGTGGTACAAGAGAAACCATCAGGCAAGTACTTTTTTGAAACAATTAATACAGATTTATCTAGCAAAATAAAAAATAAAATTGCAATGTTCTACATGGTGCATTTACATACCTATTCAGATAAGGTTTTAAATGAACATATACATTTTTCAGAATAACTTGTCATGCATTCGATTAAGTGATTTCTAAAAAAAAAAACTGAAAACAAATGTCTCTATTACATGTTTAAGAAATTGAGAAATAAGAAAGTTAAGACGACTGTGTGAATAGGAAAGTTTTTGAAAAATACAACGAAAGAATAGACAAGGGATATAACATGGTATACTTGAAAATATTTAATTCAGAAAGATAGCAACAAGGAAAATATAGAATAATATATGAATTATAGGATGTATGAAAATAGAAAAACTCTAGATATCACTTGTATATTAACAGTTGGTAACAATAAACATAAACAAATTGACACTTGAATCAAAACAGAGATAGAAAAACTAGACTAGAATGGTAGCCTACCAGGACATACACTTCGTGTGAAAATTCAATCATCCAGAAGGAAAAGGAACTAATGGACTAAACAATGTTATGCCTAACAGAATTGGGGTGGCCATACAGCTTCAGAAAACATGCTAAAGATAAACAAAACAAAACAAAACAAAAGACAAACTTTACTGAAAAACATTATGTCATAATTAAAAATGATCAATATTCATCAAAACATACAATTAAAATATGTCAGGTTGAAAACAGAACTTTAGTTAGATTTGAAGAAAATAATAATTGAAGGCAAAATTTTAGTACTAATAATCATTGATTTTGATATCATACTCAGCAATTGATGGAACAAGTAGACAGAAATTAAGGCAGATAGAAGACTCAAAGTATAACATTAACCAATTTGAATTAAACAATATCTGGAGAACTATCCATCCAGCAGTGGAAGAATATTCTTTTAAAATATACACACAGTATTACTCAGATTAGAACAAAAAATAAGATACAAAATAAAACATTTTCAAGTTAAAAGTATGGAAATTATATAAGCCATAATCTTTGATAACAGTAGTATAGAATTAAACACAAATAACATAATTATGAATATTTCTCAAATATATAAAAATTACATAACATATTTGTAAGTGAGTAAAGGTCAAAGAAAATATACAAAAATTACTACTTAGAGCAGTGGTTCCAAACTTGGGGGTGGCAACCTCCTACAGGGGTCACATATCAGATGGTTATAATATAAAAAGAATTTATATTATAATTCATAACAATAGTAAAATTAATGTTATGAAGTAGCAATGAAATGATTTATGGTTGGGGTCACCACAGCATAAGGAACTACATAAAGGGTCACATCTTAGAAGGTTGAATATCACTGATTTAGAAAGAATGAATAAGAAACACTGCACAATATCAACCCTTGTGGTATGCAATCAAATGCCTTATGGAACTTTACAACTACAAATTCCCTGTATTGAAAGAGGAAAAAAATGATAAAAATTTGTAATTAATATTTAATTTTAATTAAATTAATTTTAATTAACAAAAACAAATAGTAAATAATAAAACAGAAATAAATAGAATAAAATAAAAAATAGTAGAGAAAAATAAGAAAGCCAAAATTTAGTTTTGTATAATATTAGTGAAATCAACAAGTTTAAAGCTAAACAGCTGAGACAGAAGAAAGAATATGATTAAAATATATTGTATAAAAATATTGGAAATTAAAAAGTAAAGTGACCATCGTAGGGTAAATAGTTTTTCTTCCTATTCATAGTTTTAGATTCTAAACAATACTGTAATACTATTCAGAGAGAGGGGAGCATCTTTGAGATAATTATGTATTAGTTTTTGAGCTGGCATGATGGGATTAGTGTCATCAAAGAGCACAACCTTCACAGAAAATTTTTTTTCTACTATGTGATGACACAAGGAGAATACACTAATCTGCCACCCAGAAATGGGCTAACACCATAACCCACCAATCCTGATATCCTGTTCTTAGATTTCGAGCCTTCAAAACTATGAGAGAAGATATATGGACTTGATCATGTACACTGGTAACACAGAGTGTGAATTTTGTCATAACAACCTGAAGTGGTTGACTAAGAAAGTCATACACACACACACACACACACACACACACACACACACACACACACACA